>ONZH01016726.1:0-139225 GCA_900303285.1 Rhinella marina
TTTCAGTACACCAGCCCGTTTATTTTATTTTTTTTATATAATACACTTATATACAGAAAATGTTGAACCCCAGGGCTAAGGGTCGAGGACGAGGGCGTGGGCGTGGGCATTCAATTACTGCAGGGGGCAGAGGCCATGGTCCTGGGCAGGGTGAGACAGTACCTGCTGATGAGGGAGCTGTGGAACGCCGCAGAGCTACACTCCCTAGCTTCATGTCTCAACTTACAGGGACACGTGGTAGAGGACTGTTGAAACCACAACAGTGCGAACAGCTGATCTCGTGGATTGCGGATAATGCTTCAAGTAATTTGTCCACCAGTCAGTCTTCCACGCAGTCCACCCACGTTACCCAAGGGAGCACTCCTCTGGCTCCTCCACCTCAACCTCCTTCCCCCCAGTCTGCCCCCTCCCAGGAAAATTTGGAATGCGATCCGGCATACTCTCAGGAACTGTTTTCTGGACCCTTCCCAGAGTCACAAACCACTTCTCAGGTTGCTGCTGACCTCGTTCCCGATGCCCAAGTTTTCCAACTGTCACAGTCTGTGGGTGATGATGATGATGACAATGTTGAGTTAGTGGAAGAAGTTTGTAAAGAGGTGTCGGACGATGAGGAGACACGGTTGTCAGACAGTGGTGAAGTTGTTGTAAGGGGAGGAATTCCGAGGGGGGAGCAGACTGAGGAATCACAGGATGACGAGGTGACTGACCCCAAGCTGGGTTGATATGCCGAGTGAAGACAGTGCTTCTGAGGCGGAGGCGAGTGCTGCACCAGAACAGGTTGTAAGAGGCAGTGGTGTGGCCAGAGGGAGAAGCAGGGCCAGAGCTGGTGCATCAGCAGCAACTGTTTCACGTAGTGAAGCTCCCGTGGCGAGGCCTAGATGTTCGCAATCTGGAGGTTCTTTAAAGAAAGTGAGGATGACCGACGGACTGTGGTGTGCAACCTGTGCCACACCAGGATCAGCAGGGGTGCCACCACTACTAGCCTAACCACCACCAGCATGCGCAGGCATATGAGTGCTAAACACCCCACTCAATGGAACCAAGGCCGTTCACCACCTCCTGCGGGTCACACCACTGCTCCTTCCCCTGTGTCACTCGCTGCCTCTGCTAGTCAACCCCCTGCGTCACTCGCTGCCTCTGCTAGTCAACCCCCTGCCCAGGACCCTGGCACGAGCGCCTCCCGCCGGAAAACCACACCTTCGCCTCCACGATCCTCCACAGTGTCCACCAACGTGTCCCAATGCAGCGTTCAACTGTCTTTACAGCAGACGCTGGAGCGTAAGAGGAAATACAGTTCCACCCACCCACATGCCCAAGCCCTCAACGTCCACATCTCCAAATTTCTTAGCCTGGAGATGCTGCCTTATAGGCTGGTAGAGACTGAGGCCTTTCGCAATCTCATGGCGGTGGCTGCCCCTCGGTATTCGGTCCCCAGCCGCCACTATTTTTCCCGATGTGCCGTCCCAGCCCTACACCAGCACGTGTCACAGAACATCATCCGTGCCCTGACCAACGCTGTTTCTGAGAAGGTCCACCTAACCACAGACACGTGGACAAGTGCTGCCGGGCAGGGACACTATATCTCATTGACGGCACATTGGGTTAACTTGGTGGAGGCTGGGACCGAGAATGACCCTGGGGCCGCTCATGTACTGCCCACACCGAGGATTGCGGGGCCTACCTCGGTCACGGTCTCTCAGACGTACTATGCCTCCTCCTCCTCCGACCCCTCCTCCACCGAATTACTATCCGTGGGCACGGCACCTTCAGTCGGTAGCTCTAGGTGCAGCAGCAGTGCCGTGGGTAAGCGCCAGCAGGCAGTGCTCAAACTGCTGAGCTTAGGTGACAAAAGGCACACCGCCCAAGAGCTGTTACAGGGCATCACGGCGCAGACCGATGTGTGGCTGGCACCGCTGAACCTCAAGCCAGGCATGGTTGTGTGTGACAATGGGCGTAACCTGGTGGCGGCTCTGCAACTCGGCAGACTGACACATGTGCCATGCCTGGCCCACGTGTTCAATCTCATAGTTCAGCGGTTCCTCAAGACATACCCCAATCTGTCTGATTTGCTCACCAAGGTGCGCCGCATCTGTGCGCATTTCCGCAAGTCCACCACAGATGCTGCCTTTCTCAGGGCAGCGCAGCGCCGCCTACAACTGCCCGCTTACCGACTGTTGTGCGACGTGCCCACGAGATGGAATTCCACATTAAACATGTTATCCAGAGTTTACCAGCAGCGCAGAGCGATTGTAGACTGCCAGATGTCAACTTCCACCAGAACTGGTAGTCAGGTCAGTCAGATTCCTCAAGTCTACAATGAGGAGTGGACGTGGATGTCTGATATCTGCCAGGTGTTGAGCAACTTTGAGGAGTCAACACAGATGGTCAGCGACGATGCCGCCATTATCAGCCTCACCATCCCGCTGCTTTGCCTGTTGAAAAACTCACTGCTCAGCATCAAGTCGGATGCTTTGCGCTTGTCACAAGAGACGGTGGAGGAAGATACTTCGCTTGATAGCCAGAGCACCCTCCGGTCTGTTTCTCAGCGCGTATCGGAGGAGGGGGATGAGGATGAGGAGGAGAATGTCGGCGAGACAGTAGAGGGTACCAGTGCTCAGTCCTTAACTCTTGAGAGTGTATGGGCTGAAGAGGAGGACTTGGAGGAGGAGGAGGAGGAGGAAATGGAGAGTCAGGCCAGTGAGGAGAGGGAATTCTTGCGTGTTGGGACTCTGGCGCACATGGCAGACTTCATGTTAGGCTGCCTATCCCGTGACCCTCGCGTTAGAAGAATTTTTTCAAACACCGATTACTGGGTGTTCGCTCTCCTGGACCCACGGTACAAGCAGAACCTTTCCACTCTCATCCCTGCAGAGGAAAGGAGTATGAGAGTGAATAGATATCAACAGGCCCTGGTGCACAAGCTGAAACAATTCTTCCCATCTGACGCCGCTAGCGGCAGAGGGCATGGTTCTGTGGGCCAAGTAGCGGGGGAGAGGAGGCGAGCAGGCAGCTTGTCCAGCACTGGCAGGGGAACGCTCTCCAAGGCCTTTGCCACTTTTATGTCGCCCCAGCAAGACACTGTCACCTGTCCCCAGTCTAGACAGAGTAGGGGGGAGCTGTACAGAAAGATGGTGAGGGAGTACCTAGCTGACCATACCAACGTCCGTAGCGATCACTCTGCTCCATACAACTACTGGGTTTCAAAGCTGGACACGTGGCCTGAACTGGCGCTGTACGCCTTGGAGGTGCTGGCCTGCCCTGCCACTAGCGTGCTGTCAGAGTGGGTATTCAGTGCAGCTGGTGGCGTCATCACGATAAGCGTACACGCCTGTCAACTGACAGCGCTGACAGGCTGACGCTTATTAAAATGAACAAAGCCTGGATTTCACCGGAATTCAAATCTCCTTCTGGGGAAAGCAGCTAAAGATTAACATTACTTATGTATCCGATTCCTCTTCTCTACTCCTCCTACTCCTCCTCCTCCTCCTTGTCGTCTTTGCCTAACGCTGACCAAAAAAACGCCATTTTTCAGAGGTCCAACTGGCACTCTTTTACCACAATTTTTCAGGAGGGCCCCCTACAGGCCCTCTCTTCAAATAATTTTTTCAGAGGTCCACCTACAGGCCCTCTCTCCAAACAATTTTTCCGGAGGTCCACCTACAGGAATTTTTTCCCCTAAAGTGGGGAAAATTGGCTTCTACCGCACAGGGTTTTTTTTCCTTCCTCTGGATCAACTTGTAGGAAAACAGGTCGAACTGGATGGACAGATGTCTTTTTTTAGGCCTTATAAACTATGTTACTATGTATGTCCATGTTTTGTGGCTGCTCACATGCATTTTTCATGTATTTCTCCCATTAGATGGGACTCCTGGAACTGTAACTAGACATTAATGGTATACACTGTGTGTTCAATCTGCCATAAATACAGTATTTCAGTTGTTAATACCCCTTTAAATTTTATTTTTGGCCCTTGACGTTGGTTCAGTTGGACAATGTGGCCCCCACCCAGAAAACGTTGTGCACCCCTGATCTATACTGAATGTCACTTTTAAAAATACGTCATTTTCCTCTCTTTCTCTCATTTGTCTGGGTTGCAATTAAGCAGACCACGTCTGCCTAATCTAATAGTTTCCGTGTAATTGCTCCATACTGCACGTCTTTTTCCTCTCTTTCTCTCTCTCCAAACTATTTTTCCGGATAGGTGCCGTATACGGTATTAAACTCAGAAGAATACATACCGTACCGGTTGATGCTAGAGTTTTTCCAAATCCATCTGGCTGTTGTCACCACCACACACGCTAGCCCAGGGGGCACTCCTCTGGCTCTTCCAGCTCAACCTCCTTCCCCCCAGCCTGCCCCCCACCTACAGGCCCTCTCTCCAAACAATTTACCCGGATAGGGGACGTATTAGATATTGTACTGGTTTTTTTTTGGTTCTTCTTTTAATTGCCTCCTGACCTGTGATAGGCAGAGCATGGACACGTCCCCTTAGCTGCAGTAGGAAAGACACTCCCCTGGCCAGAGCAAGCTCTTTTTCCTTTTCCGTGGTCGAAAAATCCATGAAATATAAGGTCCCAAGATAGGGGACGTATACAGTATTAAACTGAGAAGAATCGATACCGTACCGGTTGATGCTACAGTTTTTCCAAATCCATCTGGCTGTTGTCACCACCACACACGCTAGCCCAGGGGGCACTCTCTGGCTCTTCCAGCTCAACCTCCTTCCCCCCCAGCCTGCCCCCCACCTACAGTCCCTCTCTCCAAACAATTTACCCGGATAGGGGACGTATTAGATATTGTACTGAGGTTTTTTTTTGGTTCTTCTTTAATTGCCTCCTGACCTGTGATAGGCAGAGCATGGACACGTCCCTTAGCTGCAGTAGGAAAGACACTCCGTGGCCAGAGCAAGCTCTTTTTCCTTTTCCCGTAGTCGAAAAAATCCATGAAATATAGGGTCCCAAGATAGGGGACGTATACGGTATTAAACTGAGAAGAATTGATACCACACATGCCCCACTAGGAGAATTTGGGGTAATGGTGGAATTAGGCAGCCTCAGAGGCATCCATGCATGCTGCCCCTGCTGTTTCCTGTCCATTTCCGTGGTGTTTCCATCATTTTCTGAGGTTTCCAGGTTTTCACCAAGCCTTCCCTAGGCAGAGCCTTGGTCCCCTGCAAAAATGCTTGAGTCTCCCATTGACTTCAATGGGGTTCGTTATTCGAAACGAGCACCCGAGCATCGGGAAAAGTTCGACTCGAATAACGAGCACCCGAGCATTTTAGTGCTCGCTCATCTCTAATATTTATCCAAATTGAATCAAAAATTTGGATTGAGAACTAACCTAAATTTTTGGAAAATTCTGTTTGAATTTGATTCCTTTAAATTCGAATTGCTCATCTGTGTTAATTGGCTGGTTGACATGAGTTGACACGGCACATATATTTCTGTTGTATTAGAAGATTCTGTACATTTATTGTTTTCTGGATCTGCTTTGTATCATTTCTAAATGGTTCCAAACAATAGCAGGGATAGTTACAAATAGACATATTAATCCTGAAACCAGCTGTCATCTACTTGTGGCCTTTCATCTCTGCCTTGCAGAACATGATGATTTGATTTTAAACCTGCTGCACTTTTTCAGTTTCTAGCTTAGCCTTATGATAATTCATTTTCAATGTTTTGCCCCATTTAAACCAGTCAGACATTATGTTGTTATGTTGCAGAGTTTCTTCTAACCGTGCTATTCTAGGCCAACACTTTAAATAATTGATCTATGCCACATGCCGAATATTGCACTAGCAATGACAGTTACTACTATTGTAACAGACCTATATTACTAGTCACAGCTTTATACTACTTTTCATTCCATTGCTTACTGAATGTTCATGAGTTCTATATGTACTCTAGGTTTCCCTTAAAGGGATTCTCCAGCCTTATCTAAAAAATTGCCTAGGAATCTAACCTGTAGAGGGAAGATTAGGACAGCCATACTTACCCACATTAGCTGCAGCGTTCCCAGGATACAATTCACGGTCTCTCGCCATCTTCTTGTCTTCCTCTCTTCTGCAGTAGATGATGCGTCATCACTGACGTCACCGCATCCTGCCAACCTACCCTGGTCCTAGCGCCTGCACACTACTGCGCATGCACCGGGACCACTTGCCATCTTCTGACTGTACAACCTTCTGTGTGAAGCCTCTACTGATTCATACACAGTGCGATGTAGGCGCTGTGTATGAGTCCCAGCATACAGATCTGACACATGGGCTGATTGCTATGCTGTGGATGGCACTGGGGACATTGGATGGCAAATGGGATACTGTGGATGGCAATGGGGGCACTGTGGATGGCACAAGGGGCACTGGATGGCACTAGGGGCACTGGATGACAACGGGGACACTGTGGATGGCAATGAGGCACTGTTGATATCACTGTTATGGAGGTACTGTGGATTTCTCTTATGAGGGGGCTGCAGTTGTAACTGTTATGGGGTGCTGTGAATGTCACTTATGGGGACACTGTGGATGTCACTCATGGGGACACTGTGGATGTCACTTATAGGGGGAGCTGTGGATGTCACTTATGGAGGCACTGTGGTTGTCACTTATGGGGGAGCTGACCGTGGCTCTAACTAACTGTATGAAATAACCAGTCTGCAGGGGCGTAGCTATAGGGGAAGCAGGGGAAGCCACTGCTTCGGGGCCCGAGGGCAGAAGGGGCCCAGGAGCAGTAGCAGCATACAGCACAGAGGCTTGCCGATATCCTTCTTACAAGCTCCTGTGCTGCGGAGCTTCAGACACGCCCCCTCTTCTCTCCAGCAGAGCAGAACCTAGCTTACCAGCCTTAGACACGCCCCCTCTACACAGGACGTGCTGCTGGAGGAGGAAAGAGACCGCAGGGCTGGAGAAGTGTGTGGAGAGGCAGACAGTGGGTGAGTGAGTCTGCTGTGTGGGACAGGAGGGCTAATGGCAGGGAAGTCTTCAAGCTGCTGCTGGTTATTGTAGTGTACCAGCAGCTTCATGCTTTTCAGTTGGTTTACTGCCTCATAAAGCAGTCTGCCTTCATGACACCTGCCCCCCCCCCATATCCTGTCCTGTCTTATCTCATCCACATGGAGCCCCTTCTGTCTCCTGTCTTCACTCATGTATCCAGAGTAGGGCTGCAGTAAACGATTATTTTAGTAATCAAGTAATCTACCGATTAATCCAACGATTAATCGAGTACTCTAATAAGAAATAGCTAATTAAAAGAACGTATACCTTTCTAAGTCAGCAGACCTCCCCCCCCGCCCATGCCATCAGTCCCTATATGTCATTAGTTACCCCCAATGCAATCAGCTCCCCTGTGCCATCAGGCCCCTTTGCCTCCAGTTTGCCCCCCAGTGCCACCAGGTGCCTCCTGCTTGCCTCCCAGTGCCACCAGCTTGCTCCCAAGTGCTTTCAGGTGCCCCCCCATTGCCATAAGATACCACCAGCTTGCCCTCCAGTGCCATCAAGTGCCCCCAGTTCCACCATCTTGCCTCCGAGGGCCACCAGGTGCTTTCCAGTTTGCCCCCAGGGCCTCCAGCTTGCTCCCCAGTGCGCCTCCCAGTGCCTCCAGCTTGTGCCCCCAGTGCACCAATTTGCCTCCTAGGGCCTCCAGCTTGCGCCCCCAGTGCCACCAGGTGCTCCCAGGGCCTCCAGCTTGCCCCCAGTATCTCCAGCCTGCCCCCAGGTGGCTCCAGCCTGACCCCCAGTGCCTCCAGCCTGACCCCCAAGTGCCTCCAGCTTGCCCCCCCAGTGCCTCCAGCTTTGCCCCTCCCTCAGTGCCTCCAGCTTTGCCCCCCCAGTGCCACCAGCCTTTGCCCCCTCCCAGTGCCACCAGATTTGCCCCCCCTCAGTGCCACCAGCTTTGCCCCCTCCCAGTGCCACCAGCTTTGCCCCCCCAGTGCCACCAGCTTTGCCCCCCCTCAGTGCCTCCAGCTTTGCCCCCCCCAGTGCCACCAGCTTTGCCCCCCCCTCAGTGCCACCAGCTTTGCCCCCCCCAGTGCCACCAGCTTTGCCCCTCCCCCTCAGTGCCACCAGCTTTGCCCCCCCTCAGTGCCACCAGCTTTGCCCCCCTCAGTGCCACAGCTTTGCCCCCCCCCCTCAGTGCCACAGCTTGCCACCCCTCTCCCACCCCGGTTCAGTTCCCTCCTGCAGCAGTTAACATGTAATACTACTTACATCTCCTGTAGAAGCGCCTCCGTACACGGCCCGGCTCTTTCATGGTCCCGCGCTGCACAGTCTTTCTGACGTACACACTGCGTCATGACGCAGTGTGACGTCGGGTCAAAGTGCAGCGCGGGACCATGAAAGAGCCGGGCCGTGTACGGAGGCGCTTCTACAGGAGATGTAAGTCTTATCTGTTAACTGCTGCGGCCGGCGGAGACCACAGAGCGGAAGTAATTTTACTCCCACTCTGCGGTCACGTGACACAAACGAATCCTCGATGCAGAAAATTTGCATCAAGGATTTTTCTGTGTCGAATTCATCGATGTACTCGATGAATCGTTTCAGCCCTAATCCAGAGCTCCTGTTCCACCTTCCTTTCTCCTATTGCTGCCCTGCACAGACCTCCAGCCCCTACTTCTAGTATGAATCCCCCTCAGAGCCCCTTTCACCTACTTGCTGTGTCCACCCCTCCTGTCCATCCAGGGCCCCTGGCCCCTGTCTCACACCTCTGCCTCTCATTATGGTGGTGTCCTTCTAATGACTTAGGGTCATGTGACTGTGCCCCCCACCCCGTACTGTGCTCCCTTACTCTGCATTGTGCCCTCTTACCATACCCTGTACTGTGCCCTGTCATACCCTTTTATTGGGTCACTGTATGGAGGTGTTATCTAGTGTATGGCGGCGTTAGCCAGTCCCTGTATGACAGTGCTATCCGGTGTCTGTATGGTGGTGTTATCCAGTCACTGTATGGAGGTATCCGGTGACTGTATGATGGTATTACGCAGTCACTGTATGGCGGTATCCGGTGACTGTATGGTGGTGTTATCCAATTCCTGTATGGCGGTTTTATCCAGTCACTGTATGGAAGTATCCAGTCACTGTATGATGGTGTTATCCAATAACTGTATGGCAATAACTGTATCCCCTTTCCTGCCCACTCCAGCTTTTTTAGACCTGACATTAGTGGGGAAAAGTAGCAGATTGTGGTGCAAAGGACCTGTGCGCCAAAATCTGTATCAGAAATACGCTTAATATAGGTATATTTCTGTTTTAATAAATGACCCCCTAATTGTCTTATGATTACAGGGTAGGGCTCATATCTTTATAGTATATAGATCCCAGTATATTACACTGTGCCCTGTATTTCCCTATAATTAAATGATCCTTGGGAAACACAGTCCTCACCCCTGACCACCAGGACCAGGTTCTGCGCTGTCAGTACATGGCGGCCTCTCTGCCCGCTGTGTCCTGCTGCTTATTCTGGCACTAAGGCCGGGTTCACATCACATTTTTCCCATCTGTTTAATGTATACAAAAAATGTATACATTAAGAGATGCCTCAGACTGATCCATACGGTGGCGTCCGTTCACCATACAGTTCCATTGTAAAACAACATATACGTTAACATATGCATTTTTTGTACTGGACTCTGGAGGATACAAAAACGTGGTGTGCTGCACATTTGTATATGGTACCTTTTTTATCAATATCAAACGGATAGGAAAAACGTGATGTGAACCCACTGTTACATATGAAGAAATTCGATGCCAGGAGGGTCATGGGGGGGGGCCCACACAAAAATTTGCTGTGGGGCCCAGTCAGTTCTAGCTACGCCACTGCCAGTCTGTATCTGACCGCAGGGCAGTTGTAGTGCACTCAGGGGTGGATTAAGGATCCCATGGGCCCTGGGCAGTTTATAATGCATGGGCCCTGCCCCGCCCCCCACACGCTCCACCCCTGCCCCCCCGCCCCCCCCACACGATCCACCCCTGTCCCGCCCCCACGCGCTCCACCCCTGTCCCGCCCCCACACTCAGTTTGCCTCCTTAAAAAAAAATGGTAAAAACACAGCATAAGGCCTTGCTGGGTAACCTATTTAACCCTATGCTGCATCAATAACTAATACAGCCTGAAGGCTATCTTTACATAAAAGCAGGATAGGGTTAAAATGGTTACCCAGCAAGGCCTTATGCTGTGTTTTTACCATATTGAGGCAGCAAAAGGCCTTGGTGAGTAACCTTTTTAACCCTATGCTGCTTGTATCTAAAAATAGCCCTTAGGCTATATTAGTTATTGATGCAGCATAGAGTTAAATAGGTTACCCAGCAAGGCCTTATGCTGCCTCAATATGGTAAAAACACAGCATAAGGCCTTGCTGGAAACATATAACCATATGCTGCTTAAATGATGCATGCAGAACTTTTCTGTCCGGTCTTTTTAACAGAATCTGTGACCCAAACGCAAATGTGAATGGATAGTATTAGACGTATAGCAGCAGATGTCGGTTTAACACACAAATACAGAGCAAGAACCAAGATCACTACATACATACAGCACCAAACCAAACCCATAAGTCAAATACATTACCAGAACCAAGTTCTCTACATAAATACAGCACCAGAACCAAGTTCTCTACATAAATACATCACCAGAACCAAGTTCTCTACATAAATACAGCACCAGAACCAAGTTCTCTACATAAATACAGCACCAGAACCAAGTTCAATACATAAATACACCAGAACCAGGTTCTCTACATAAATACACCAGAACCAGGTTCTCTACATAAATACATCACCAGAACCAAGTTCAATACATAAATACACCAGAACCAGGTTCTCTACATAAATACATCACCAGAACCAAGTTCTCTACATAAATACATCACCAGAACCAAGTTCTCTACATAAATACATCACCAGAACCAAGTTCTCTACATAAATACAGCACCAGAACCAAGTTCTCTACATAAATATACTATACTATGCTATATATCTGTACACAGTGCATCTATTATACCTTGTACCTAACATATCAGTACACTGCTGTATATACTATATATCTATACACACTGCAACTACTGCATCTTTTGCGGCCCTATTGAATTGAATGGGTCTGCACTCATTCCGTAAAATTGTGGAACGGATGCAGACCCAGAAATATGGTCATCTGAATGCACCCTTAGGGCCAGTATTGGGGTTAGAGGCAACATTAGGGTACATTTATATGATCATATTTCCATTAACTTCAATGGGGCTGCAAATCCGTAGTTCCGCTCCACAGCCCTGCAAAAAAGATTATTATACAGCATGGTGTACGGATTATACTGTACATTGAATAGCATGGTGTATGGATTATACTGTATATTATACAGCATGGTGTACGGATTATACTGTATATTATACAGCATGGTGTAGGGATTATACTGTATATTATACAGCATGGTGTAGGGATTATACTGTATATTATACAGCATGGTGTACAGATTATACTGTATACTATACAGCATGGTGCACAGATTCTACTGTATATTATAGAGCATGGTATACGGATTCTACTGTATATTATACAGCATGGTGTACGGATTCTACTGTATATTATACAGCATGGTGTACGGATTCTACTGTATATTATACAGCATGGTGTACGGATTCTACTGTATATTATACAGCATGGTGTACTGATTATACTGTATATTATACAGCATGGTGTATGGATTATACTGTATATTATACAGCATGGTGTACGGATTATACTGTATATTATACAGCATGGTGTACGGATTATACTGTATACTATACAGCATGGTGTACGGATTATACTGTATACTATACAGCATGGTGTACGGATTATACTGTATATTATACAGTATAGTGTATGGATTATACTGTACATTGTATAGCATGGTACAGGGATTATAATATATACTGTACAACAAATGCATGGCTGTTACACCATGCCGGACAATATAACCCCTGCGCCACACTGTACAATATACAGTATGTACAGTGTATGCATATACCCACACACATACATACACATACATACATATACCCACACACATACATACACACACATACATACCCGCACATACATACATACAACACATAAATACTTACTGTTACTTGTCCCTTGTCCTGACGCCACTCTGGAGGGGGCTGGGCCTTGGTCTTCTTCTTTCCCCTCTTGCCGCGCTGCACAGGTCCTTCCATGTCCAGGACCAGCAGCGCAGCATGAGGGAGGAGGCGGGGCCAGCTGGGAGCGCACAGGAGCGCTCTCAGTACGTTATTAAGGGGGCCTATAATTTGCAGCAGTGAGCGGGAAGGAGAGGCCTGGAGCGCAGGGATGCATCTTAATGATGCAGAGTAGGGGGCGGGGCCTCCCGTGCGCTCCGGTTCCCCCTGTGCCGCGGGCCCCATAGCGAGTCCTAATGTGATTATAATGGGGGCAATCCGGCCTGGGCCCCCCCAGGATTCTGGGCCCCGGGCGGTTGCCCAGATTGCCCTCATTATAATCCGCCTATGAGTGCACTCAACTCATCATTTGTACATACCCCCCAATCAGATAAGAGACTGGCTATACCATACATTACTGTGATAGCCAGTTCTGGTCAGGAGAGTGCGGTCGACCTGGGAGATGCGGCCTGCACATGGATCATGTTCTCCGGGCTGATCATGGTCGTATCACACGTGTATCATACAGGATAGGTCAAGATAAACACTTCAGCAGGCAGCACCAAACAGATAGGATTAGGCCTCATGCACACAACTGTATACATTTTGCGGTTAGATCCACTAAATAAGAATACTGACTTTGTGAGATCCACATCATTGACTTCAATGGGTTCAAGTTCCGCATTTTGAGGACCAGAATAGGACATGCAGGTGTGGAAAGCACAAAAGATAGAACATGTCCTATTCTGGTTCAAAATGTAGACCTCGAACCCATAGAAGTCAATGGGACTGCAAAAGAAATGGTATCCTTATTTAGCGGATGCACAACTTGCAGATCACAAAACAGATACGGTTGTGTGCCTGAGGTTCTACCGTATACACACTTCAGCAGGCAGTATCATACCAGATAGGATTAGATACACACTTCAGCAGGCAGTATCACACATGATAATCTTTGACCCAGGAACAATATGAAGATAGATTTTGATACAGAGGCACACCAAACAATATCATACAAGATGTGATTAGATACACACCTAACAGGCAGCATAACTGGGCATTGCTACTGTGAGGGGGCACATATCTGGGCATCGCTACTGTGAGGGGCCACATATCTGGGCATAACGACTGTGAGGTGGCACATATCTGGACATAATTACAGTGAGGGGGCACATATCTGGGCATCGCTACTGTGAGGGGCACATATCTGGACATAATTACTGTGGGGGGCACATATCTGGACATAATTACTATGAGGGGGCACATATCTGGACATAACTACTGTGAGTGAGCATATATCTGGGAATAATGTGTGAAGGGGGCACAATGCTGGCATAACTACTGTTCGGTGGCATAAAGGGGAATATTTACTATGTGGAGGCATTTAGGGTACTGGCTGGGATTAAGTGTTTTGTTATAATTTGGGTGGAGTTAGAAGCGTGGCCTAGGAAAAAATTTGCCAACACATAGTGTCCCTCTTCCTTCTTTTGAAAAGTTGAGACGCATGGGCTATGTTTCAGACTCAGCAGGCTGTATCGTACATGATAGGATTAGATACAGATGTGTTTGGATGTGCTTGCTGTTTATTGCACTGTCGAGATAGTGAGGGAAGAGCCTGTAGACTGTCAGTGGTGTGATGTAGAGACACTCACAGGTTTTATGTGTGGGTGTAGTAAGATGGCCGCAGGAGTTGTAGTAGGTGTAGCTACTGCAGACTGAGCAGTGGGGGGTGGGGCCAGCCTGTGACTCATCACTGAGCTCTGAACAAAAACAAATCTGCCAGGATAGTCTGATGCCCAGACAGGAGGAAGGAAAGCTCAGACATGAAAAACAGGCATTGAGGCATATATAAGCATGGTGAGGGGTGTCAGGAGCACATAGAGACCGGACAACCTCTTTAAGATCCTATGTCTTTCATTTAAATATAGGCATGTTACACTGTAGAATAATCTTACTTCCCTCTCTCATAATTCCTCAAAAGAGCTGTATGATAGGGCTAAATTAGAAATGAGCAAAGTTCTTGAAATTCATTTTGTGTCCGATTCATAAAATTTGTCAAAAAATTTGATTCGTGGCTAAATCGATTTCACACGAATCAGAAGTGCTGTACTTAGCCTTAAAATTGGTACTTGGTATTCTGAGGTCTCCCACGGGTGACGTTATTGCCAAACAGTGTGCTTGAAAACACACTGTGCCATTGCATGTGTTATGCTTTTTAATATTACAAACATTACAAAAATTGTCGCTTAGTGGCACGTTATAAAAAAAAGCGGCTTGCTGGGTCCAAGTGTCCAAAAATTATGCCTTAACAGGGGTAGATCCAGGCCTCTGTTTACACACACATATTAACATCATAAGAAGTGGATTGCTCTGCACAAGCATCCAAAAATGCCTGCCTGTATTTACATATTGACACAAGTGTTAATTATCAGAAGAAACATTGGCTTGTTCTAAACTTCAACGAACCAGGAAAAATTATCTCTTTTATTTGGGAGCAGCAGCAGTACAATGTAGATGTGGAAAGGGTTAGATGTACTGTATAGGGGTAATGACTGGCAGCAATAGTAGCACCAGCAGTAGCAGCACAGCATGGAATAGACAAGGCAGTAGATGTGTGTGCGACTGTGTTAAGGTAGCAGGAGTAGTAATAATATCTGTTGTATAGGACTAATGGTAGTGGCAGTAAGGGGATTAGCAGTGGGACAGTTGCAGTGGTGGTGGTGGTGGCGGCTGCAGCCACATGATATGGAACAGGATGGCAGGCAGACAGCGGCAGTGGCATGATGATAAGTAGCCACCTTTAAAGTCTATACTGTACATATGCCTCAACCAGGGGTGTCTGAAAATGCTCAGTAATCCATTCTGTTTTCCATTTGGGTGTAACAACACCACTTGCTGTACTGAAAACCCTCTCTGAGATGACACTGGAAGCTGGACAAGATAGTAAAAAGAGAGCACACTAGGTAAGTTCTAGCCACTGTTCCAATATGCCTGCCCAGAAGTCCATGGGTTTAGGGAACACAGTATTTGCCAGAGAAAAGCCAGAGTTCAAGTAGGACTGTACCTTGGTGTTCAGGTGGTACGTCTGATTTGTTTTCTGATTTGCATCAGCACAGAACATGAAAAAACTGCTCTATGACATTCATGAGACTGAACTGGCTGCTGTTGCTTTGACTCCTGCTGCTTGGGATAGTGAATATAATGGGAGGTGGGTGACTCTGTGGGGGTCAGAGAGGGGCCTTCTGGTCATACACATGGACGGCAAGCATCTGCTCATCAAAATCTGCAGCAAGCTGCATACACAGTTTATCCTCCAATTTGGCCCCCCTTTCTGCAATGGGAAAGCTTTCCCCCATTTTGCTTTTATAGTGAGGGTCTAAAAGCATGGCTATCCAGTAATCATCAGATTGTAGCAGGGTTAACACACGAACTCTTTACTCAAATTTCTTAATTCATTGACTTGAAACAAAAGCCATTGAAAAGTAATTGAAGGTGTTTGCTTAACGCATTTAGTTTAGATAATAGGTCTCACAAAGCATGTGTGTTAACTCTACTACATCTGTATGTGACACACGTCTCTGATGAACTGCCTGTATTATCATGAGATCAGAATTTAAAAATAGACCTAACACAACTCAGGTGCATAACGATTTTACAAAACTATGATAAAAGTCACTGACAGTCGTCAACAATTGAGCGAGCTCCCATCGACCAGCACCCAACATGGCATTCGGCTAATGATGATATAAACAAAGGTGATAGTAGTAAGACATACATTGCGCCCTGATGATGTCTTCAATGAAGATGCAGTATGCTCTGTATTCCAAAACTTGGAATCAATGGAGGACAGATTTTCCTCCGTCCCCATTGACTTGCATTGGGGTCATTCCGGATATGCTGGCCCAAACCGCAGCATGCTGCGGTTTGTTCTCCGGTCTGAGACGGAACCCAGGAGCATTCCTAAAGAATGGGGACAAAACTGAAGCAGTACGGAACTCAATGCGCTAGTGTGAAAGTGCCTTATGTACAAAGGTGATACCTGATGATGTCTTCAATGAAGATGCACTGTGTTTCTACCCTCCTGGCCCTTCCTAGCCCACCTAAAGTGTAGCCAGTATAGACATTACTAAAATAACTTCATAAAGTGAAAGGGGAAGAACCAATTAAAAACCTTGCTTTACATTCCACCCCTGGTTCTTCCACTTTAATTAGTTTCAACCTATCTCAAAATAAATTTTAAAAAGTCACACCGTGGTACGCCTTAGTTTTGAAGCAAATTCCATAAAGGTATCTACAGAATAAGGGAGATATTCTACCTAATCTCTCAACACTATTCATTAAAGAATACTGCCCCCAATTCTTTAACAGGAAACCACTTTGGCTCCACTGGGCTTCTCAAAACAAAAAAAACCTATATGTATGTTGGACTAACTTGAGTTTCTTTGGGGGTAGGGGGAGGTCTTATGGCACTGCCTGAATGATAATGTGTCTGGTCATGAAAGGGTTAAATAGCTCAGTCTTGTAAGTCTTGATTAAGATTGTAGGTCCAGGGATAAATCAAGGCAATCAATGTAATCACATAAACAGTTAATAAAACTACAGTTAGTGTGCAGGAGTGTATCAATTCACCTTTTGGAATTGCAGCAATCAAAACACTTCTACCTATCCTTGGTACAAGAAGTCAATCAAAGAAATCAAGAGCATCAGCTTGATCTAGCCTGGTCATTCTCCTCTCACCTCTAATTTATAAGGTACTTTTGGTCATCGAACTGCATGCTTTTCATTTTCAAATTATTTTAAACCCTAGAACTGGGCTACAAAATCGCAGGAAGTCAGCAGTTCCTATACTTGGGTGTTCAGTTGTTGGGATGCCAGTAATCAACAGTAAAGTGTGGGAAGAAGAAGCTTTAGACCAAGCATCCCCAAACTGCAGCACTCCAGATGTTGCAAAACTACCACTCCCAGCATGCCCGGACGGCCTGTAGCTATCAGACAACAGCAGGGCATGGTGGGAGTTGTAGTTTTACAACAGCTGGAGGGCCACAGTTTGGAGATGCCTGCTTTAGACAGACTGCACTGAAAACAATGGGATGTCTGTGTAATGCAGACAAACGATAAATGCCCTTCATTGCTAACCTCCACTATGGCTAACAAATGAGGTTCCTGAATCAGTCAGAAATCCCTATAGGATGTTTAAAGGAAGTGCAGATGTAGCTTGAAGAGATCCAAAGACCCTGCTGTTTCTTGTCTGTCACTAACTCAGTTTGAGTTGCTATGCAACTGCCTCATGTCTGAATTCGGCACTATTTAACCTTCTTAGTGTGTGGTTTGCTGGGAGGTTTTTATTTTATTTTTATTGCTATGTCTTCTGTGCCTCTTTGCTAGGTATAGGGATAATTCTGTGCAGTTGTTCCCAGACTCTTAAATACTAGTCCATTGACTTTCATTGAGTGGATCCTGAAATTTGTGGTTACCCAGTCTTATGGTTGTCTGCATTGTAAATGTGTTTGTTGTGAGTTCAGCTTTTTGTTTGGGTTTTGATTCACCATTGTCTTCTGCTCTGCTTAATTCCTATTACCTATTTTCTTTGCTTTCCACCTGTACTCCATTGATGTTTGCCATCTGTTTCATTGCTGAACTCCATCTTCCTCAACTGTTGCCACCTTCATCCAGTTTTCGATCATCTACCAGTAAGTGTATTATTCAGTATTTGTTGCTTGCCATTTTAAAGGTGTTTTGAACTGAATATCTTTTTGGAGACTGTCCAGTTATGTTGTAATTCTGCTCTACTCAAATCCTGGCAGTATCTGAGTACTATGAGCCATAGTTAGGACTTGGGAAAGGCGACTGCTATAGGTGAAGTCAAGTTCTGCAGTCTTAAAACCAGCCAGCTTAGTTATATCTACCTGCCATATAAAAGATAATGGGATATTGGGAATCCTTGGTATGGATTTTACATTTTGGCCCAGATGCTTCAAGTTATACCGCTGGGTGTTTCAAAAGAGGCTTTCTGAATTGCTGCTAGATTAGATAGATTGATAGATAGATAGATAGATAGATAGATAGATAGATAGATACATAGAAGTGGGGAAAAAAGTATTTAGTCAGCCACCAATTGTGCAAGTTCTCCCACTTAAAAAGATGAGAGAGGCCTGTAACTGACATTATAGGTAGATTTCAACTATGGGAGACAAAATGAGAAAACAAATCCAGAAAATCACATTGTCTGATTTTCAAAGAATTTATTTGAAAATTATGGTGGAAAATAAGTATTTGGTCAATAACAAAAGTTCCATCTCAATACTTTGTTATATATCCTTTGTTGGCAATGACAGAGGTCAAACATTTTCTGCAAATCTTCACAAGGTTCGCACACACTGTTTCTGGTATGTTGGCCCATTCCTCCATGTAGATCTCCTCTAGATCAGTGATGTTTTGGGGCTGTCGCTGGGCAAAACGGACTTTCAACTCCCTCCAAAGGTTTTCTATGGGGTTGAGATCTGGAGACTAGCTAGGCCACTCCAGGACCTTGAAATGCTTCTTACAAAGCCACTCCTTCGTTGCCCTGGCAGTGTGCTTGGGATCATTGTCATGCTGAAAGACCCAGCCACGTTTCATCTTCAATGCCCTTGCTGATGGAAGGAGGTTTGCACTCAAAATCTCACGATACATGACCCCATTCATTCTTTCATGTACACGGATCAGTCGTCCTGGTCCCTTTGCAGAGAAACAGCCCCAAAGCATGATGTTAACACCCCCATGCTTCACAATAGGTATGGTGTTCTTTGGATGCAACTCAGCATTCACTCTCCTCCAAACACGATGAGTTGTGTTTCTACCAAACAGTTCTACTTTGGTTTCATCTGACCATATGACATTCTCCCAATACTCTTCCTAAACATCCAAATGCTCTCTAGCAAACTTCAGAATTAAGCAGGGTGACACGTCTGGCACTGCAGGATCTGAGTCCCTGATGGCGTAGTGTGTTACTGACGGTAGCTTTTATTACGTTGGTCCCCGCTTTCTGCAGGTCATTCACTAGGTCCCACCGTGTGGTTATGGGATTTTTCCTCACAGTTCCTGTGATCATTTTGACCCCACGGGGTGAGATCTTGCGTGGAGCCCCTGATCGAGGGAGATCATGAGTGGTCTTGTATGTCTTCCATTTTCTAATTATTGCTCCCACAGTTGATTTCTTCACACCAAGCTGCGTGCCTATTTCAGATTCAGTCTTCACAACCTGGTGCAGGTGTACAATTTTGTTTCTGGTGTCCTTCGACAGCTCTTTGGTCTTCACCATGGAGCTTGGAGTGTGACTGTTTGAGGTTGTGGACAGGTGTCCACAATACTGATAACAAGTTCAAACAGGTGCCATTACTACAGATAATGAGTGGAGGACAGAGGAGCCTCTTAAAGAAGAAGTTACAAGTCTGTGAGAGCCAGAAATTTTGTTTGTTTGTAGGTGACCAAATACTTATTTTCCACCATAATTTGCAAATAAATTCTTTAAAAATCAGACAATGTGATTTTCTGGATTTGTTTTCTCATTTTGTCTCTCATAGTTGAGGTCTACCTATGATGCCAGTTACAGGCCTCTCTCATCTTTTTAAGTGGGGGAACTTGCACAATCGGTGGCTGACTAAATACTTTTTTCTCCAGTGTAGATAGATAGATGTAGATATATCGACAGAATGGAACTGACTATTGCTGCAGATACTGTCTTTTTATTTAGGTGGAAAACAGTTTAAAAGTATTGCCAATTATTAATAGATGTATTTTTCTTACTTAATTTTCTAGCAAATGTTCTGACAGGATAGGAACATAATGTTACTATTTCATGTAATAATTTTAACCATTTTACAGTAGCTGTCTGGAGGCATGCAGTTAATCAACAGAAGGTTAAATAGCAAAACTGATGTAATACATGTGCTGTCTTGGGTTTAGCACTCGGAAATCTAATGCTTCAGAATGTACCCTAGGATATACCCTCTAGCTGTGCTTACTCTTTGGCACTCTGTGATTATATGATGCCCAGAATAAATCTTCAGGAAATAATCTATTAAAGGGGTTGGCCACTATATTTCAACATTATTGTAAATAGTTGGGGGCAGTGTAAAAGATAGATCTTAAATACAGGGAGAATGTATCCAGAAAACTATCCACTAGCGCTACCTTTAGAGACACTTTTTGTTGCTGCCGTTACCGCAGCAGTACTGCACACCTGCTGTTCTGGAAAACCAAATACGTATATATCTATATAATGGCACCGCGCAACTGGTATATTGATATCCCTTATTCACCTAGATGGTACTTTTAATTCAATAACTTTCCTCTGTAAGATTTAGTATACCACTCAGTTCACCTCTGGAGCGGTAGTTAGCACATATGTCTCAATGTTCCGCACACTCAAAACGCTGTATTCATAGCGTACTGGATTAGTTACACATGTGTTCCTACCTTTCTAGTGGCATGCACAAGGTCTTCAGGGTGTTCGGTGGTTCAGGATACGGTCCCGGTTCTTCCTAGGGACTTTCTCAATTTCTGGAGCGAGCCCCGGCCGGTGGCTCAGCTCCGCTTGCTTGTCTGTAGCTCACGCTCACTCAGAGCGTGCGGTGACGTCACCTGTGCTACGGATAGGTAATTGAGCCAAACTTACTAACCTACGCATTTCAAACAACACGGTGTTCTTCCTCAGGGTATTTTTCCAGTTAGGCTCTGTATCCTCCTTTATATCTCCACCTCATTAGCCCCTCTTGCGCGCAACGTTTCGGTCCTCCGAAGGAACCTTTCTCAAGCAAGGGTTCCATTGAGAGGACCAAAACGTTGCATTTGGGAATAAAGATTCCTACACTTTTTCACTGAAGCTGGAGTGCTGCCTTGCGATTTTGTAGATTACTGGCGTATCATCCTTAGCCTGGAGGGATTGCACCCACTGAATTTGTTTGCTGACTTGTGCTGCTGTTTTTTGTGTTACTATATATATATATATATATATATATATATATATATATATACACACTCACCGGCCACTTTATTAGGTACACCTGTCCAACTGCTCGTTAACACTTAATTTCTAATCAGCCAATCACATGGCGGCAACTCAGTGCATTTAGGCATGTAGACATGGTCAAGACAATCTCCTGCAGTTCAAACCGAGCATCAGTATGGGGAAGAAAGGTGATTTGAGTGCCTTTGAACGTGGCATGGTTGTTGGTGCCAGAAGGGCTGGTCTGAGTATTTCAGAAACTGCTGATTCTACTGGGATTTTCACGCACAACCATCTCTAGGGTTTACAGAGAATGGTCCGAAAAAGAAAAACATCCAGTGAGCGGCAGTTCTGTGGGCGGAAATGCCTTGTTGATGCCAGAGGTCAGGGAGAATGGGCAGACTGGTTCGAGCTGATAGAAAGGCAACAGTGACTCAAATTGCCACCCGTTACAACCAAGGTAGGCAGAAGAGCATCTCTGAATGCACAGTACGTCGAACTTTGAGGCAGATGGGCTACAGCAGCAGAAGACCACACCGGGTGCCACTCCTTTCAGCTAAGAACAGCAAACTGAGGCTACAATTTGCAGAAGCTCATCGAATTGGACAGTAGAAGATTGGAAAAACGTTGCCTGGTCTGATGAGTCTCGATTTCTGCTGCGACATTCGGATGGTAGGGTCAGAATTTGGCGTCAACAACCATGAAAGCATGGATCCATCCTGCCTTGTATCAACGGTTCAAGCTGGTGGTGGTGGTGTCATGGTGTGGGGAATATTTTCTTGGCACTCTTGGGCCCCTTGGTACCAATTGAGCATCGTTGCAACGCCACAGCCTACCTGAGTATTGTTGCTGACCATGTCCATCCCTTTATGACCACAATGTACCCAACATCTGATGGCTACTTTCAGCAGGATAATGCGCCATGTCATAAAGCTGGAATCATCTCAGACTGGTTTCTGAACATGACAATGAGTTCACTGTACTCAAATGGCCTCCACAGTCACAAGATCTCAATCCAATAGAGCATCTTGGGATGTGGTGGAACGGGAAGATTCGCATCATGGATGTGCAGCCGACAAATCTGCGGCAACTGTGTGATGCCATCATGTCAATATGGACCAAAATCTCTGAGGAATGCTTCCAGCACCTTGTTGAATCTATGCCACGAAGAATTGAGGCAGTTCTGAAGGCAAAAGGGGGTCCAACCCGTTACTAGCATGGTGGTACCTAATAAAGTGGCTGGTGAGTGTATATATATATATATATATATATATATATATATATATATATATCTATATATATTTCTCGGTCGTCACATTGGGGGACACGGACCATGGGTTATATCTTGCTGCCACTAGGAGCTGACACTAAAAACAACTAAAAAAATTGGCTCCTCCCAGCAGGATATAACCCGCCTACTGGCAGAAAACTAACCAGTTTAGTAGGAGGCAGACACAGTTTTGGGGTTCCCCAGTTCCTTGTCTGTTTTTTGTTTTTATTGTTATTTTTATTATAAATATAAATATGTCCTAGACCCAGCTTCCCTCCCTATGTGACCAGGGCACAGTCCTTATTATGGAAGGACTGTCAACCCTGGGTCACCAATGGCCGGACCCAGCGCTCAGGGGACCGGAGCCCCTCCTGATCCCCTCCGCGGACCACCCATCTGCCCCGTTCCTCTGCTGCTCAGACTTCCAGAGCTGCTGCAGTTCAGAGGTCCTGTGTGCCGGCAGAAGACTTGGGAAGGTAAGTGATTTTGTGTTCTCATCTTCAGAGACACGTTTGAAATTGACACCCAAGACATCTATTTGTATTACACTCATAATAATGACATATTCTCTCTTCACTGTTCTGATCAGATGTGGTCAAAAGTATCTCTCACTCACAGATTAAACATTGATGGCCTCTTTAAATGGGTTGTTTCTTTTCATGATATTGATAACCAATCCTCAGGATTGGACATGAATATCAGATCGGTGAGGGTCCAACTCCTGGCACCACCGCTGATCAACTGTTGAAAGGGGCTGTGGCACTAGCGATGTGCCCTCTTCAGTGTTTAAAATATCAGAGGCAACATATAATGGTCTACAGAGGGCCTACAGGTTTTCGAACAGTGGTGGTGTGTTGATATGCATGTAAATCTTTAACCGGTTAGTGCAGCAATTGGCTGCAGCAGTTACAGTGGGGAAAAAAAGTATTTAGTCAGCCACCAATTGTGCAAGTTCTCCCACTTAAAAATATGAGAGAGGCCTGTAATTGACATCATAGGTAGGCCTCAACTTTGAGAGACAAAATGAGAAAACAAATCCAGAAAATCACATTGTCTGATTTTTAAAGAATGTATTTGCAAATTATGGTGAAAAATAAGTATTTGGTCACCTACAAACAAGCAAAATTCCTGGCTCTCACAGACCTGTTCTTTAAGAACTTCTTCTTTAAGAGGCTCCTCTGTCCTCCACTCATTACCTGTAGTAATGGCACCTGTTTGAACTTGTTATCAGTACAATAGACACCTGTCCATAGCCTCAAACAGTCATACTCCAAACTCCACTATGGTGAAGACCAAAGAGCTGTCGAAGGACACCAGAAACAAAATTGTAGACCTACACCAGGCTGGGAAGACTGAATCTGCAATAGGCAAGCAGCTTGGTGTGAAGAAATCAACTGTGGGAGCAATAATTAGAAAATGGAAGACATATAAGACCACTGATCAGGGGCTCCACGCAAGATCTCACCCCGTGGGGTCAAAATGATCACAAGAACTGTGAGGAAAAATCGCCAGAACCACATGGGGGGACCTAGTGAATGACTTGCAGAAAGCTGGGACCAACGTAACAAAGGCTACCGTCAATAACACACTACGCCGCCAGGGACTCAGATCCTGCAGTGCCAGACGTGTCCCCCTGCTTAAGCCAGTACATATCCGGGCCCAACTGAAGTTTGCTAGATAGCATTTGGATGTTCCAGAAGAGTATTGGGAGAATGCATTATGGTCAGATGAAACCAAAGTAGAACTGTTTGGTAGAAACACAACTCATCGTGTTTGGAGGAGAGTGAATGCTGAGTTCCATCCAAAGAACACCATACCTACTGTGAAGCATGGGGGTGGCAACATCATGCTTTGGGGCTGTTTCTCTGCAAAGGGACCAGGACGACTGATCCGTGTACATGAAAGAATGAATGGGGTCATGTATCGTGAGATTTTAAGTGCAAACCTCCTTCCATCAGCAAGGGCATTGAAGATGAAACGTGGCTGGGTCTTTCAGCATGACAATGATCCCAAGCACACTGCCAGGGCAACGAAGGAGTGGCTTTGTAAGAAGCATTTCAAGGTCCTGGAGTGGCCTAGCTAGTCTCCAGATCTCAACCCCATAGAAAACCTTTGGAGGGAGTTAGAAAGTCCGTGTTGCCCAGTGACAGCCCCAAAACATCACTGATCTAGAGGAGATCTGCAAGGAGGAATGGGCCAACATACCAACAACAGTATGTGCGAACCTTGTGAAGACTTACAGAAAACGTTTGACCTCTGTCATTGCCACTAAAGGATATATAACAAAGTATTGAGATGAACTTTTGTTATTGACCAAATACTTATTTTCCACTATAATTTGCAAATAAATTCTTTAAAAATCAGACAATGTGATTTTCTGGATTTGTTTTCTCATTTTGTCTCTCATAGTTGAGATCTACCTATGATGTCAATTACAGGCCTCTCTCATCTTTTTAAGTGGGAGAACTTGCACAATTGGTAGCTGACTAAATACTTTTTTTCCCTACTATACATCACTTATGCAGCCACATAACCTGTTATTTGTCAATAAACCATGCGAGGAGCACCAGCGCTCCAGAGAATGAGCCAGGAGAAGCCAGTCAGTATCACTGATTATTCTAAGCTATTCAAGGGATTGTCTTGGATTTTGAATTATCTCAACAATCCCTTTAAAGCAACTACACAATGTGGGGGGTAAGAGAAACAAAAGGTTCATACATGCCAAGAGACTGCTTCCATATGACCCAAGGTAAGAAAGCCTTTTCTTGCAGCCTTGATCGAAATGGCATAAAATGGTCAAAACCCCATATGCTGTTGCGCATTTGTAGCACCCTCTACCCTGTGTGGTGGTCGGTTGCTACAGCATGTATGTGTTTCTGTATGTATTGTTAATAAAAAAAACAGGAGGCCGGTCGCTTAGGCAACCCAAGAGCCTGGGGAGAGGAAGTGGGAGGAGCCTAGGAGCTAAGAATAGAAGAAGCAGTCAGTCTGCAGGAGAGAGTCTGCTGAAGGAGAGTGAGTTGGTAGTCTCCAGCAGAAGCAGTCCACACAGGGAGTATGTGTGAGGAGACTGAAGAAGAAGGTCTTCAGAGGGCAGTTAGGAGAGTGCCTGAAGGAGTTAGTGACCAAGCAGCTTGACAGTGCAGGAGGAAAATAAGCCAAAGCGACCGGTGACCTGAATGTTCCAGTTTTCCCTGCTGTCTCTGAGTCATCCTTTCTGCCACCGAGGCACCTCCCCTCCATCACACAAGTCTCCAAGGCAAAGGCAAGTGATCGTCCCACGATCTCCAACCCTGGAAGTCAGCCCTAGTCAAGGGGGGTTTAACATCAGCGCTGACCCACAACATCCGTCTCCCAGGGGCCTGTGTCAGCACTCGGTCCTATCTAGGCCGAACACCTTGACTGGCGTCACGAACCAGTCCCAAATACCCTTTCCCCTTTTTAAGAGTGTCCGTGAGACGGCCCCAAACCCTTACCAGAAGTACCCTTGGCCTATGTGGGCGTCACACATTTCTAATCGGGGGAGCAAATCCTGCACATGTGATCCGTTGCTAACAGCAATCCCCAGAAAAAATTCATACAATGGAGAATAACTGCAGCGGACCACATGTACCACAAAGACATCCTAAACAGAATAACCAAATTTGCCGATGTGACAAACTATATAAAACAGCAATTCACGGAAAATGCTGCACTACAACAGTAAATGCACTTGACAATGTATGGCTAAACCCTCATGCTGATATTAAAATGAGAAAATTAAATTTGCCAATATATTCTTATATCAAGAACATACCGGAGCCCGAGCACCTCGTAAAGGTATCTCAAAGTAGCACAGGACCTAACGCTAACCAATCCTCAGGATCGGATATGATGAATATCAGATCGGTGAGGGTCCAACTCCTGGCATCACCGCTGATCAATTGTTGGAAGAGGCTGTGGCACTAGTGTGAGTGATGTGCCCTCTTCAGTCTTTAAAATATCTTATGCAGCCACGTCCCCTCTGTTGTTTGTCAATAAATAGCGTGAGGAGCACCAGCGCTCCAGAGAATGAGGCTGGAGAAGCCGGTCAGTATTACTTTTTCCTTTATTCTAAGCTAATCGAGAGGGGGTGTCTTGGATTTTGAACAACAATCCCTTTAAAGCAACTACACAATGTAGGTGGCAAGAGAAGCAAAAAGTTCATACAAGGGATTGCTTCCATGTGACCCAAGGTAAGAAAGCCTTTTCTTGCAGCCTTGATCTCTACAGAAAGGCATTCACCCTGTTATAGCCCTCCTTCCAATCGCAAAAATTCACAAGCCTCTCTCAGCAGCTAAAGGGGATGTCTGGTTAAAAAAAAAATCATACATTCTATTAGAGAATTCTAAAGTTAGGCAACCTTGTGAATTGGCCATGGGGAAGTGGAATAAAGCCAACCTCACACATAGGCTTCTCAGTACAAGGGCTATATTTCTAAAGGTCCCTTTAGCTGGGCCAAATGAACTCTTGATCCTGATAATTGGTCCATGTAAAGATGATTCCATTCACCAGATGAGCAATCTTTGGGTGAAAGCATCATTGATGCAGCACCCAAAATCATTGATTCTGGAAAGCAAATTATCCTACATAAACAGGGATCTTCTGCCCAGAAGCAATAGTTCTCTATGGGGACGAGTGATCGCTGTAGCGATAACCAGGGTCGATTCTAGCTTTTCTGCTGCCTGAGGGAAAATTTAAATGGTGCCCCTCCCCCCATTAAAGGGTTTGTTTCATCTTGGACAATGGGGTTATATCGCTAGTATATGCCCCCATTGTCTAATAGGTGCGGGTCCCCCCCGCTGGAACCCGCACCTATATCCAGAACATAGCCCCGAAAGTGAAGGAGGGCGCATTCACTTTTATGGGGAGCCGGCTTGGTGATGACCGGACCAGAGTCCTCCAGCCACCACCTTGCAGGGCTCCTTTCTGAATATAGGTGTGGGACCTGCACCTATAGGACAATGGGGACATATCCTAGCGATATGCCCCCATTCTCCATGATGAGACAACACCTTTAAAAAAATAGTATGAAAGCCAAGTAGCTACCGAACTCCAAGACTGTCCTGCCAGATCTGGGGCGGTACAAGTACAGATAATGTTATTGATATCACCTGCAGTCCTATGTAACACCACAGGAAACACAGTGATAAATCTCAGAGTACAGATACTACAGTAGATGTTACCTGCAGTCCAATGTAACAGCACACCTAACACAGTGATGGCTGAGAACGGAAAATGCAGTAGTGTTACCTGCAGTCCTATGTAAAACCACGAATAACACTAGTGCTGATAATGAGGTAGTGTTACCTGCAGTCCTATGTAAAACCACAGATAACGCTAGTGTAGATCATGTGGTAGTGTTACCTGCAGTCCTATGTAAAACACAGATAACACTATGTAGATCATGTGTGGTTACACATGACACACATTAAAACAAGACACAGACATACATACAAACAAACATACAGACATACATACAGACATACATACATACTCACATACTCCCGGGACGCCGGCAGAACGTCTTCACGCGCCTCCTGCGCGCAGTGATGACGATTCCCCACAGCGCCCTCTGCTGGGCGCAGTGGGGAAATGTCATCGCAGCGCGCAGGAGGCGCGTGAAGGCGTTCTGCCGGCGTCCCGGGAGTATGTGAGTATGTATGTATGTATGTCTGTCTGTATGTTTGTATGTATGTTTGTTTGTATGTATGCCGGATCCGGAATGACCCCCCATTGGAAATCAATGGAGGACAGATCCGGATTACTGGTGTGTCCACACCAAACGGATCCGTCCCCATTGACTTGCATTGGGGTCATTCCGGATCCGTCTTGGTGCGGATGCCTGGACCGGAGAGCAAACCGCAGCATGCTGCGGTTTTGTCCTCCGGTCTGAAGACGGAACGGAATGCTTTCAGGAGCATTCCGTTGTCTTCAGTTCAGTTTTGTCCCATTGACAATGAATGGGGACAAAACTGAAGCGTTTTTTTCCGGTATTGAGCCCCTATAACGGAACTCAATACCGGAATTTAAAAACGCTAGTGTGAAAGTAGCCTTACCTGCAGTCCTATCTAAAACCACAGATAACACTAGTGTAGATCATGTGGTAGTGTTACCTGCATCCTTAGTGTGCCTCCCTGTGCCTCTTCCATGGACTCCATGCTGGCGGCGCTGCCTTCTCTTCCTTCTTCTTCTTGCCCCCACAGAATGTCCTGATGCAGCTGCGTCAAGACATAAGAACACTATGGGCATGGTGACGTTGACAGACACAGGGACAGACACACAGGGACAGACACATCTGTGTCCCTTTCACAGTGGAAATACCCTGTTTGAGCCCCCTCACAGTAGTTATGCCCTCTCTGTGCCCCATCCAGAGTAGTAATGCACTCTGTGGCCCCTTCACAGTAGTAATGCCCATTGTGCTCCAATAATAGTTATGCCCTCTGTTGCCCCTTTATAGTAATAATGTCCTCTGTGCCCCTTTATAGTAGTAATGCCCTCTGTCCCCCTTTATGGTAGTAATGCCCTCTGTGCCCCTTTATGGTAGTAATGCCCTCTGTGCCCACTTTGTAGTAGTAGTAATGCCCTCTGTGTCCCTTTTCTAGTAGTAATGCCCACTACGCCGCCCTTATGGTAGTAATGCCCACTGTGTGTCCTTTGTAGTAATAATGCCCTCTGTACCCCCTTATGGTAGTAATGCCCACTGTGCCGCCATTATGGTAATAATGCCCACTGTGTCTCCTTTGTAGTAGTGCCCACTGTGTCCCCCTTATGGTAGTATTGCCCACTGTGCCCACTTTGTAATAGTAATGCCCACTGTGCCCTCTTTGTCCCTTTGTAGCATTAATGTCCTCTCCTCTGTGCCCCCTTTGTAATAGAAATGTCACCTGTGCACACACACACAGGACCTACTCACCTTCTCATCCTGTTCCTGAAGTCCTCTCTCCCCTGGAGATGCAGATCGCTATGCAGGACTTTGTGGGTGGGGCTTATGGAGATCCCTGACTGCAGGCTCCGCCCACATCGGCCAGCAGCGCAATCATGTCTGCAGGCTGAATGGAAGCAGGGAGAAATCTCCCAGCTTCACCATTCTGTGCGCTGCGGGCCTGAAGAAGAGGAGAAGAGCAGGGAGCTGAGCAGTGACAGGAGATCAGTTCCCTGCGCTCTGGGAAGGGAGGAGGCTGAACAGCAGCTAAAGGGAACATGGGCGGCATCCACCAGCAGTGTTTAACTGCTGTGTGGATGCCACATTTCAAACATACAGATAACTGCCGCCTGAGGCGAGATTCCATGGCAGATGTGGGCCTGGCGATAACTGATCCCCATACAGAGGAGATGAATGCTGAACGTAAATACACAAGCAGGCAATTATTGGGAATGAACGGTTTATTCCTAATATTGCCTGGTCAGTTTGCCCAGAACTCAAAAGATCTTTACCAGCCTATCGGATCTCTTCACTTGCTGATTCGGTTACTCAGTAGACTGGCCTGCTGCTGTGTATTGAGCCCATAGACATGAAATTATTTGGTCTGAGTCTATCGATTCCTGAACTAAAGGAATTTTTAAGATGATGGTTGGATGTGTGGTTAGATGAATAGATGGATATATAGATGGACAGATAAATTATAGTAGTTGCCTTGCTGTCTTTTCTGACTAGATTCTGCTAATAAGAAAGATATATAAATAGAGTTTCAGCCTAGGACAATGGAGTGAGTGACAGCTTGCAAATTGCAATTGATTCACAATTTTGTTTTGCATAACCATTCTTGAAGTTGCACCTATACAAGCAGTAAAAGATGTTCATCCTCAGGGTCATTTGACAAGCAAATAACTTTCAAACTGCATTTATCAGAACACACGGTGTCATCTTATACAATAAGTCTGTAAATGAGCATAAAAAATGCATATACAGTCTATGCCTATCTAGCTGCTTCACTGTCCACATATCTTATCATAAGATCTGCTGAATGAATTAACTGCATGATCTTTTATAACACAGTAATGGTAATTATACTGAAATGATATTAAAGGATGTGTATTATATTGTGACGAAAAAGGATCATTGAACAGAAGGCATCAGCAGAAACATAATCAGGCTTCAGAGCCAGAAATGTTCTAAGAATTTCCCCTGTGTAGACAAGAAACCTGGGCAGATTGCTGTTTGGAAAAGCCTTCATGTCAGTGCTATGTTTTCATGGTAAATTGAGTTAATAGGATAAATCAGTGGAGCATTCTGCGATTAAAACCACAGTAGCTGTGTCCTTACGTTAGGCAGTTTAAGTAAGTGGCTAGCTAATCCTTTATTTGAGAACCCTACAAGTAGCACAAAGGTGAAACTGCCTGCAATAGCATAAAGAGAAAGTGACAGCACTGAAAATGACCTCATTGTGTCTCAAGTGCACAACAATATATAAATTACCATCAAATGCTCATGTAGAGTTCCTATTTCTGATTGCCTGAAAGCCATTTCAGTCTTCAGGTTTAGGTTACATTATGACTAGAGATGAGCGAGCATACTCGTCCGAGCTTGGTGCTCGTTCGAGTATTACGGTACTCGTAAGTGCTTGCTGCTCGGACGAGTATCTCGCCATGCTCGAGGAAATGGCAACTTCTGCATTGTGCATTTCTGGCGCCTAAAAACTCAGCCAATCACAAGCCAGGAGACTCTGCGGTACACCCAGCATCACGTGGGGCCCTTACATGTCGATAGCAGGGGTTGGCTGGCCTGACCCTGGAATATACTAGTGACTGGCCGCGGTGCTCGGCTCAAATGCTGTCTGGATGTCGTTAGGGATAGAGCTGCTGCGTTTCAGGGAGAGTGTTAGGGCCTGCATTTAGTTCTTTGTTAGGCAGGAGTGATCTCCCAAGAACCCAACAGCCCTTCTAAGGGCTACAAGAAATTTTTTTTTGTCTCCTGGCTTGGCTGGCTGGCACTAGTAGTGCAGCTATCGCCATATATAACCTTTTTTTTTTAATGTTATATCTCAGTGATACAAATCCATTTCACACAGCAGTGTGGAACCATTCTGTGTGTCACAATTCAGTACACTCACTATTTTCTGTCCAGGTGACACTTTCTGTACGTCACTTAATCCAACCGGGTCTTTTGCTCTCACGTATATAGCTTGATCACAAAAATCTCTGTGCGACATTTGTCTGGGTCGCAGTCAAAATAGCCACCGTCAGCAGGGTGTGAGTTAGCTCTACGATAGTTTCTGCACGTCACGTTCCAAAAAAAACAGAACTAAAAAAAAATATATAAAAATAAATAAATAAAAAAAATAGTTTTTTTGTTGTTTTAGCTCAGTGATACAAATCCATTTCACACAGCAGTGTGGAACCATTCTGTGTGTCACAGTTCAGTACACTCACTACAATCCGTATTTTCTGTCCAGGTGACACTTTCTGTACGTCACTTAATTAAACCAGACTGAACAAGTTTGTGGGTTTCAGTACAGCAGGCCCATTAATTTTTTATTTTTTATATAATACACTTATATACAGAAAATGTTGAACCCCAGGGCTAAGGGTCGAGGATGAGGGCGTGGGCGTTGGCATTCAATTACTGCAGGGGGCAGAGGCCGTGGTCCTGGGCAGGGTGAGACAGTACCTGCTGATGAGGGAGCAGGGGAACGCCGCAGAGCTACACTCCCTAGCTTAATGTCTCAACTTACAGGGACACGTGGTAGAGGACTGTTGAAACCACCAGTCAGTCTTCCACGCAGTCCACCCACGTTACCCAAGGGAGCACTCCTCTGGCTCCTCCACCTCAACCTCTTTCCCCCCCAGTCTGCCCCCTCCAAGGAAAATTTGGAATGCGATCCGGCATACTCTCAGGAACTGTTTTCTGGACCCTTCCCAGAGTCACAAACCACTTCTCAGGTTGCTGCTGACCTCATTCCCGATGCCCAAGTTTTCCAACTGTCGCAGTCTGTGGGTGATGATGATGATGACAATGTTGAGTTAGTGGAAGAAGTTTGTAAAGAGGTGTCGGACGATGAGGAGACACGGTTGTCAGACAGTGGTGAAGTTGTTGTCAGGGCAGGAAGTCCGAGGGGGGAGCAGACTGAGGAATCGGAGGATGATGAGGTGACTAACCCAAGCTGGGTTGATAAGCCGAGTGAAGACAGTGCTTCTGAGGCGGAGGCGAGTGCTGCACCAGAACAGGTTGTAAGAGGCAGTGGTGTGGCCAGAGGGAGAAGCAGGGCCAGAGCTGGTGCATCAGCAGCAACTGTTTCACATAGTGAAGCTCCCGTGGCGAGGCCTAGATGTTCGCAAGTCTGGAGGTTCTTTAAAGAAAGTGAGGATGACCGATGGACTGTGGTGTGCAAACTGTGCCACACCAGGATCAGCAGGGGTGCCACCACTACTAGCCTAACCACCACCAGCATGCGCAGGCATATGAGTGCTAAACACCCCACTCAATGGAACCAAGGCCGTTCACCACCTCCTGCGGGTCACACCACTGCTCCTTCCCTGTGTCACTCGCTGCCTCTGCTAGTCAACCCCCTGCCCAGGACCTCGGCACGAGCGCCTCCCGCCGGAAAACCACACCTTTGCCTCCACGATCCTCCACAGTGTCCACCAATGTGTCCCAGCGCAGCGTTCAGCTGTCTTTACAGCAGACGCTGGAGCGCAAGAGGAAATACAGTTCCACCCACCCACATACCCAAGCCCTCAACGTCCACATCTCCAAATTGCTGAGCCTGGAGATGCTGCCCTATAGGCTGGTAGAGACCGAGGCCTTTCGCAATCTCATGGCGGTGGCTGCCCCTCGGTATTCGGTCCCCAGCCGCCACTATTTTTCCCGATGTGCCGTCCCAGCCCTACACCAGCACGTGTCAGAGAACATCATCCGTGCCCTGACCAACGCTGTTTCTGAGAAGGTCCACCTAACCACGGACACGTGGACAAGTGCTGCTGGGCAGGGATATTATATCTCACTGACGGCACATTGGGTTAACTTGGTGGAGGCTGGGACCGAGTCTGACCCTGGGGCCGCTCATGTACTGGCCACACCGAGGATTGTGGGGCCTACCTCGGTCACGGTCTCTCAGACGTACTATGCCTCCTCCTCCGACCCCTCCTCCTCCTCCACCTCTCCTCCGAATTACCATCCGTGGGCACGGCACCTTCAGTCGGTAGCTCTAGGCGCAGCAGCAGTGCCGTGGATAAGCGCCAGCAGGCAGTGCTCAAACTGCTGAGCTTAGGTGACAAAAGGCACACCGCCCAAGAGCTGTTACAGGGCATCATGGCGCAGACCAATCTGTGGCTGGCACCGCTGAACCTCAAGCCAGGCATGGTTGTGTGTGACAATGGGCGTAACCTGGTGGTGGCTCTGCAACTCGGCAGACTGATACATGTGCCATGCCTGGCCCACGTGTTCAATCTCATAGTTCAGCGGTTCCTCAAGACATACCCCAATCTGTCTGATTTGCTCACCAAGGTGCACCGCATCTGTGCGCATTTCCGCAAGTCGACCACAGATGCTGCCACTCTCAGGGCAGCGCAGCGCCGCCTACAACTGCCCGCTCACCGACTGTTGTGCGACGTGCCCACGAGATGGAATTCCACATTAAACATGTTATCCAGAGTTTGCCAGCAGCGCAGAGCGATTGTAGACTGCCAGATGTCAACTTCCACCAGAACTGGTAGTCAGGTCAGTCAGATTCCTCAAGTCTACAATGAGGAGTGGACGTGGATGTCTGATATCTGCCAGGTGTTGAGCAACTTTGAGGAGTCAACACAGATGGTCAGCGGCGATGCCGCCATTATCAGCCTCACCATCCCGCTGCTTTGCCTGTTGAAAAACTCACTGCTCAGCATGAAGTCGGATGCTTTGCGCTTGTCACAAGAGACGGTGGAGGAAGATACGTCGCTTGATAGCCAGAGCACCCTCCGGTCTGTTTCTCAGCGCGTATCGGAGGAGGGGGATGAGGATGAGGAGGAAGAGGAGGAGAATGTTGGCGAGACAGTAAAGGGTACCAGTGCTCAGTCCTTAACTCTTGAGCGTGTATGGGCTGAAGAGGAGGAGGAGGAGGAGGAGGAAATGGAGAGTCAGGCCAGTGAGGAGAGGGAATTCTTACGTGTTGGGACTCTGGCGCACATGGCAGACTTCATGTTAGGCTGCCTATCCCGTTACCCTCGCGTTAGAAGCATTTTTTCAAACACCAATTACTGGGTGTTCACTCTCCTGGACCCACGGTACAAGCAGAACCTTTCCACTCTCATTCCTGCAGAGGAAAGGAGTATGAGAGTGAATAGATATTAACAGGCCCTGGTGCACAAGCTGAAACAATCCTTCCCATCTGACGCCGCTAGCGGCAGAGGGCGTGGTTCTGTGGGCCAAGTAGCGGGGGAGAGGAGGCGAGCAGGCAGCTTGTCCAGCACTGGCAGGGGAACGCTCTCCAAGGCCTTTGCCAGTTTTATGTCACCCCAGCAAGACACTGTCACCTGTCCCCAGTCTAGGCAGAGTAGGGTGGAGCTGTACAGAAAGATGGTGAGGGAGTACCAAGCTGACCATACCAACGTCCGTAGCGATCACTCTGCTCCATACAACTACTGGGTTTCAAAGCTGGACACGTGGCCTGAACTGGCGCTGTACGCCTTGGAGGTGCTGGCCTGCCCTGCTGCTAGCGTGCTTTCAGAGCGGGTATTCAGTGCAGCTGGTGGCGTCATCACCGATAAGCGTACACGCCTGTCAACTGACAGTGCTGACAGCGCTGACAGGCTGACGCTTATTAAAATGAACAAAGCCTGGATTTCAACGGAATTCAAATCTCCTCTGGGGGAAAGCAGCTAAAGATTAACATTACTTATGTATCCGATTCTTCATCTCTACTCCTCCTACTCCTCCTCCTCGTTGTCTTTGCCTAACGCTGACCAAAAAAACGCCATTTTTTAGAGGTCCAACTGGCACTCTTTTACCACAATTTTTCAGGAGGGCCCCAACAGGCTCTCTCTTCAAACAATTTTTCCAGAGGTCCACCTACAGGCCCTCTCTCCAAACAATTTTGCCTGAGGTTCACCTAAAGGCCCTCTCTCCAAACAATTTTTCCGGAGGTCCACCTACAGGCCCTCTCTCCAAACAATTTTTCCGGAGGTCCACCTACAGGCCCTCTCCCCAAACAATTTTTCCGGAGGTCCACCTACAGGCCCTCTCTCCAAACAATTTACTTCTTTTTCCTATCTTTCTCTCTCTCTCCAAACTATTTTTCTGGATAGCTGCCATATACGGTATTAAACTGAGAAGAATACATAGAACACAAGCCACACTTGATCAAGCTCATAATTTACGACTGTACCGGTTGATGCTAAATTTTTAAGTTGGGGTCCCGTGTCGTCATTCACTGAATTTCACTGATCTCCTCAACGTCTCCTCAAAGAACCGAAAGACCATTGTGGAGAGAGCGACACAGCTCGCCATCAAAGTGACGAACCCCAACGCCAGACTGCGCAGCGAAGAGAACGAATAAATATCTCTGTGGTTATTTGTGCTAAATAAAAGTTAAATAAACACAAAAAAAAAAAATTGATCTGTTCCTGTGCCTGATCCACCCAAGTTGAATCTGTCCCATCATGAGAAAGTCCTCCCAAGGAGTCCCCACTGTAACTTGCTTCCCATACAACTACCTCACCCCCCGACACCTGTGTCTCGCCATTGTCCACCACCTCCTCAGACAACACTGGTAAATCCCCACTGTCAGCACACGGAGACTGCAAAAGCTCTTGCGAATTGGGACAGAGAATGTTCTGTGGTAGCACATCAGAGAAGGGGTGACTATGGGGTTCCAGGGAGTACGTGACCACATGCAATCTCCATCTAAAAAGTCATACTGAGGCTCACCACCATGCTTTACACTGCAATCTTATTACTGAGGCTCACCACCATGCTTTACACTGCAATCTTATTTAAAGACAGACAATCAGGGGTTCACCGCCAGGTTGTCAGGCAGCATTTTTAAGTGGGTCACCATCACCGTGTCCCTGAAAATTGGCGGTGATGGACCTTCGTTGCACCTAGTTGGGTGCTTCCCTAACATGTGATGGGCATGTGCCTCGCCTTTCTTTGTCTGGGTGAGCACAATTGCCATGAGGGTAACCACCAGGCTGTTGCCTGAGAATTTGGGGTAATGGTGGGATTAGGCAGCCTCAGAGGCATCCATGCATGCTGCCCCTGCTGTTTCCTGTCCATTTCCGTGGTGTTTCCATCATTTTCTGATGTTTCCAGGTTTTCACCCAGCCTTCCCTAGGCAGAGCCTTGGTCCCCTGCAAAAAATGCTCGAGTCTCCCATTGACTTCAATGGGGTTCGTTATTCGAAACGAGCACCCGAGCATCGGGAAAAGTTCGACTCGAATAACGAGCACCCGAGCATTTTAGTGCTTGCTCATCTCAAATTATGACTTTTTAAAACAGAAAATAAAAAAAATCCAAGCACTTCCTCCCTAAAGCTCCACCTTCCCATTAGACCTATTGTTTCTGGTATTCCAGTTAAAACAGAAAAATGTATAAAGAAATGTTCTCTGTGTCCAGAAGGTCATCCATTTCCCCCCTCATCCATACAGTCATGTGTCAAGCTGTAAGACCAATGGCTGAAGTTGGAGTAGCTCTTCTGTGTCTTGTCTGCAGTAGGACAAAAAGATTGTTAAAGGGATATTCCGGTTACCATAAATATAACTTATGTTTTAGACTAAATCATCATCGATAATTACCTAATATAATTTAAATGTCACAGATTTACCGTTCAGTAGCTATAAGTAGTTTCTTCCTCTGCTACCCACTGTGCTTCCTCATAAGTTACCATGGCATTGACCTGTAGTTCTGAATTTTTTTAGGTCGAGCATGCTCAGTGCGTAGAGTAGAGGAGGTGTGACTGGACTGGTATATCAGGCAGGCAGTCAATAAACATCAACACTCAGGAACAAGCAGAAACTCACAGCAGGAAAGCTAGGGATTGTGGGGATTTTAGTTTTGTGAGGGAAGATCAGGCGCCATGATACGGTCAGTGTGTTGCAGGCTCACACAGGAGCTAGACAAATGGATGCAAGGTAAAATGAAGCTCTGGTTATATATATAGGTATGAGTTCTGGTTGGGTCACAGCTTGTAGCCTTAATGCAGTTTTTCAAAAATTAAGTTACTTTACCGGAATACCCTTTTAAGGTTGGCGCCTTCGCCAAGCCCTGCTCCTCTGAGTTGGTCTCCAACCATAGATGGAGCAAATCAGCAGATTACCCCTTTTGTTCTCTGTAGGATCCTGTTTGCGTCAGAATCATACAGAAAGTGCTGCAGGTTGACAGACAGGGCGGGCAACTATATTCTTATTTATTGTTAGAATTCTACTATGCTGGAGAGGTGTCACTTCCCTCCAGAAAAGAGTGGCGCTGACACTAAGATGCCACTACCCCAAACAGCATGATCAACATAGCTCATTTACCACACGAAGAGAAAAAATGTACCAGCCCCAGTAGCAGGTGAAGAGTGAGAAGATCCAGGAGCAAGGACTGGTAAATAAATGCTACAGTTTGGTTTGGAGTCTATTTTTATTTAGGGAGTCTCATCTGAGGTTTGAATTTATTTAGGGGTTTGGTCTGAGGTCTGAAGTAATTTCGAATCTGGTGCACAATGTGAATTAATTGACAGGGTCTGATCTGGGATCTGTATTAATATAAGGGTCTGGGAAGAGATCGGTATTAATTTTCAGGTCTGATCTTTGATCTGTATTTGTTTAGGATTTTGATTTGGGGACTTATTAATTTTGGGCCTTGTCTAGGGTTTGAATTAGTGTAGAGTTTTTTCTGAATAATTTTAAGGCTAATCATGGCTTAAGTGTTAAAAACATTTGGAAATTACTTTACTTAAAGGTGGTATCAGACAAAACATATCTAGAGTAATGGACACCATCTCCAGTGTAATTTTCACCCTTTATAGACTTTATAGCGAAATGTTCGCTCATCTGGTGAAACTATCATTAGTGCAGGCACCTAAATTATCGCTTCTGGGCAGCACACCTCCTCATACTGTGGAGGTGATCACTACATGTAAATACAATGCTTCATCTTCCTTCACGGTCAGGAAGGAAGCATTTCTGCTGCTCATCTGCGCCTGTAAATGTGCCTTAAAGGGGTCGTCCAAGTTATGGAAAAAAAAAATATAGCACTGAAAATCTGATGGGCAGCAATATATAACTAAGTTCAGCAAGTTTTAGGCAAAAAAAATCTATATTTCCTCATTTCCCTGGTTCTCTTCTGGCCTTTGTTTACATGCAGTAATAAAAATCTCTGCCCCTCCCCCCTTCTCTGCAAAGGCAGTGAATATAAGTGCTGTGAGTACATGTCTGCCTGCTGGGATACTGAGCAGCATGTTGTTTGTGTAGGACTACAAGTCCCAGCTGTACAATGACACTGCTGATACACACAGGAAATTCTCCCTACCTGTTCTTGTACGATTCCTCTATAGCTCCTTGTCCAGCATTTGTCTCCTCTCACTGCTGCAGCTACTATTTGTTATAAAGCCTTGAGCCCTCAGTGTGTTCTGGCTGAAGGGGTTAATGTTTTATCTGAAGGAATCCATGGAGAGAGAAGATAGCAGGAGCCCGGCAAAGAAAGGGGGCGTGGCCAGTGACGTCTCGTGTACAGACTGTTATCTGAACTCTGAGGTTTGTACACGAAACATCACAGACCAGGGAGATAAGGTGACATCACAGGTCATGTGACCCTCAGTCAACTCTGAGAAACCAGCAGCTTTAGAAACACAAAGTATATGGGAAAGTTGTTATACCTGACAAGTTAGAAACATATAAAGAACAAAAAAATAACTCGGACAACCCCTTTAAGTCCCATTTATATGCGACCTGCTAGACCAGACATCCCATTGATCAAACATGTACACTGGTTTATTGTGCATCCCAACTTTCAAACAATATTTAGATTGGAAATTGGAAACTTTCTAAATCATGTAGACTGTATCTAGTCTGCAATTAATTGCAATTACCATATGTGCCAGCAGTCACTGTATAAATGTAATGACTCCCAGCTGCTTTTTATACTGCACATAAGGCCTGCAACCGCAACAATGTGTGCATACTGGTATTGATGGGGAAGTAGCTGGAACTCAATGAATAACAGATGTCGTATACAGTACAACTTCTCATAAGTTAAGTAGACATTACTATAATTAATGTAAACATATCATTTAGCAGTGCTTTGTAAGCACGATCCCTATTGTAAGATTAAATAGTATTATATGGGAAAACTGGTGACAGTGGCGAGCTATGGATTGGTTGCTATGATAACCTAATAAATGCTTTTACAGTCAAATTGATCTAGTTATACTCTGAACTGTAAGAGCAACAAGGAATCATCCTCGATATCTATAGGCAAGAATGTTTCTACACTAACATAAAAGGGGGTTACTGTAAAAGCAATAGAGGAGGAGTTGGTGAAGGTGAACTCACTCAAAGTGTTCAAAAGGGGCCTGGATGTATTTCTTCAGTGTAACAATATTTCAAGTTATAATTATTAGTTTTAAATAATTCAATGTTGTTAAGGCCCAATTGAAACTTTATTGTTTTGCTTAAAGGGGTTGTCCAAGTTATGAAAAAAAATATATAGCACTGTAAATCTGATGGGCAGCAATATATAACTAAGTTCAGCAAGTTTTAGGCAAAAAAAAAATCTCTATTTCCTCATTTCCCTGGTTCTCTTCTGGTCTTTGTTTACATGCAATAACAACAATCTCAGCCCCTCCCCCCTTCTCTGCAAAGGCTGTGAATTCAAGTGCTGAGTGACATGTCTGCCTGCTGGAATACTCAGCAGCATGTTGTATGTGTAGGACTACAAGTCCCAGCTGTACAATGACACTGCTGATACACACAGGAAATTCTCCCTACCTGTTCTTGTACAATACAATTCCTCTATAGCTCCTTGCCCAGCATTTGTCTCCTCTCACTGCTGCAGCTACTATTTGTTGTAAAGCCTTGAGCCCTCAGTGTGTTCTGGCTGAAGGGGTTAATGTTTTATCTGAAGGAATCCAGGGAGAGAGCAGATAGCAGGAGCCCGGCAAAGAAAGGGGGCATGGCCAGTGACGTCTCATATACAGACTGTTATTTGAACTCTGAGGCTTGTACACGAAACATCACAGACCAGGGAGATAAGCTGACATCACAGGTCATGTGACCCTCAGTCAACTCAGAAACCAGCAGCTTTAGAAACACAAAGTATATGGTAAAGTTGTTATACCTGACAAGTTAGAAACATACAAAGAACTAAAAAATAACTCGGACAACCCCTTTAATGACTTCCATCAGTGACTATGAGCCAAAACCAGGAGTGGAGCCCACACAGACATAAGGGATAAATGAAAGATTTGTACAGGTTTTGGGTTTTTGACCTACACCTGGTTTTGGCTAACCTCAAAATAATATTTAACAAAATGATTCCTCAATCTATTATTGTAATGTGTGAAGATTGGCAACACTTCAGCCGAAGACATCACAGCTGATGTCATGATAATGTTGGTCAGCCACTAGATTGGTCAACTAGTTTACCCATGTTTCTAAGGTCTTAGAAGGCCAACATTCAGGACCAGTGATTTGGTGCAGGCATGCACAAAGTAGTGACATCATGGGAACTTGGCTTTCTAAGTACTGTATGGGGGTATCACAGCAGGGGGCATCTGAGAGCAACACAACAGGTGGCATTATATTGTGTAAGGGGTAGATCAGGGTCATCATACTGTGTTGGAGGCATATAAGGGGGTTTTATACTGTGTGGGGAAAAATAATGGGGCATTATAATTAGAGATGAGCGAACGTGCTCGTAACGAGCACTGTACCGCTCGGCTCCCCTGTGCTCGCATGGGCGCAGGCAGCCGCTTCCGTCCTCCTCACCCGACGGAAGCACCTGCCTGCGCCCATGCGAGCGCAGGGGAGCCGAGCGGTACAGTGCTCGTTACGAGCACGTTCGCTCATCTCTAATTATAAGGTGTGTAGGCACATAAGGGGGCATGTTACTGTGTGTAGAAATGCATAAAGTGCATTTTATTTTAAAATTGACAGGAAAAATAGTTTGATAAAAGTACAAATTATAAAATAACATTAGTGTCAAATAAAAACCTGTAGCCACAAAGCAAAACCATACCCCCCTTTAACTGCGTAGACTTGGGTTATTGTTGTTGGGAAATATGGCAACCCTCCATTGCAGTCTGCTGTATGACATCTGATAGAAGACCCAACTACAGGATCCATTGCTAGACACAATAGACCACTAGAGCCCAAGAGTAGTTCTTATTAAGAGAACCTGGCTACAGAGGAGGCTGTTAGTACTCAGCATCTAGTTAGGTTATGTTCTCATGTATGGATGAGCGAACTTGTGTTTTACAAGTTTGAGTTCTGGGTTCGGGTTTTATTACAATTCCATTATGGATTCCGATACCACAGGCCTTTAGAGGCATTCCGTTTTGCATTCCATCATAATAGAAGTCTATGGTCCGCAAGAGGACTCCTGTATAACTGAAACCAGACGAATCTGTTATGCAGCCCATAGACTTCTATTATGACGGAATACAAAACGGAATGCCTCTTAAAGGCATTCCATTATGCATTCTGTCATAGAATTCTGTTATGGCCCGTGGTATCGGAATCCATAACAGAATTGTAATAAAACCCGAATACTGAACTCTAATCCCTATTCTAATGCTATTATTTTGCCATTGGGAAGGTCCTAGTTTTACTATAACAATTGCTGATTTTTAATCATATAATCTCCATTCTCTCTTCCTCTTATATCAAGGTTTTTTTTTTTTTTAAATCTCTCTATTAACCAGAGATAAACTATTTTGCCTTTAATTCAGCCCCAAATAAATTACGTGGGATGGAACAAAGATGATCCTCATTAAATGTTTTTTTTACTGGAAGTGTAATATTGATGATCTAGCCTCAAGTTTATCAATATCAGATCAGAGGAGGTCTAACCACCGGCACTCCTGATGATTAGCTGTTTGAAAAGGCCACAGTTCTCAGATGAGTGCTGCGTCCACTTCACAGCACACTAAGCACAGCTTGAATGGGACTGAGCTATACATAGGCCCTGTGACCAATGAACATGACATAACTGGCCTAGCTTCACGGCCTCTTAAAACAGCTGATTGGAAAGTGTGCCGGGTGTTGGACTCCGACCAATCTGATATTAATGACCTACCTGAGGACAGGTCATCAATATTGTAGTCCCTTTAACCCCTTGACGCTGCAGGTTGTTTTGGCCTTAAGGACCAGGCCATTTTTAGCAAATCTGACATGTCTCACTTTATGTGGTGATAACTTTAAAACGCTTTTACTTATCCAGGCCATTCTGAGATTGTTTTCTCGTCACTTATTGTACTTAATGACAGTGGCAAATTTGAATCTAATTTTAAAATACATAGTAATACCTCCAAAAATAGTTATTACTTTACATTCCCTATGTGTCTACTTCAGGTTTGGATCATTTTGAAAATTACATTTTATTTTTTTGGGACGTTAGAAGGCTTAGAAATTTAGAAGCAAATCTTAAAAAATTTTAACAAAATTTCCAAAACCCACTTTTTAAGGACCAGTTCAGGTCTGAAGTCACTTTGTGAGGCTTCCATCATAGAAACCACCCAAAAATGACCCCATTTTAAAAACTACATCCCTCAAGGTATTCAAAACTGATTTTACAAACGTTATGAACCCTTTAGGTGTTCCACAAGAATTAAAGGAAAATCTAGCCAAAATTTCCAAATTTCACTTTTTTTGGCAGATTTTCCATATAAATCATTTTATTCAGAGAATAAAGCAAGGGTTAACTGCCAAACAAAACTCAATAATTATTACCCTGATTCTGTAGTTTACAGAAATGCCCCATTTGTCGCAAACTGCTGTACAGGCACACGGCAGGGCGCAGAAGGAAAGGAACGCCAGGGCAGATTTCACTGGAAAAATTTTAAGTTGTCATGTCACATTTGATGCACCCCTAGAGTAGGAAACTCCAAAAAACTGACCCCATTTTGGAAACTACGGGATAAGTTGGCAGTTTTGTTTAGTACTATTTTAGGGTACATACGATTTTGGTAGATTTATATTACACTTTTTGTGAGGCAAGGTAACAAAAACTAGCAGTTTTGACATTGTTTTTATTTTTTGTTATTTACAACATTCATCTGACAGGTTAGATCGTGTGATATTTTTATAGAGCAGATCGTTAAAGACGCGGCAATATCTAATATCTATACTTTTTTTATTTATTTAAGTTTTACACAATATTTTTGAAGCACAAAAAAAATCATGTTTTAGTGTCTCCATAGTCAGAGAGCTGTAGCTTTTTTATTTTTTGGACGATTGTCTCAGGTAGGGGCTCATTTTTTGCAGGATAAGATGACGGTTAGATTGGTACTATTTTTGGGGGCTCGGTATTACATTCTTTGTCATGAAATGTGACAAAAAATGGCTTTTTTTAGACAGTTTTTATTTTTTATGGTGTTCATCTGAGGGGAGAGATCATGCAATATTTTTGTAGAGCAGGTTGTTACGGAGGTGGCGATACCTAACATGTATACTTATTTTTATTTATTTACCGTATTTTTCGCCCCATAAGACGCACTTTTTTTCCCCTAAAACAGGGGAAAACGCTAATGCGTCTTATGGGGTGAATACATGTGAAAGAAATATACGATGTGCGGTGCGGCGCGGCGCATTTTCTATGATCGGTACATAGCAGGCTGCGCTGCATAGGAACAGCAGCCTGCGATGTACCCGACATGTTACCTGAAGAGGGAGAGCCCGGCGCAGCGCTCTTGTTGGGGATCGGCATTGGCATGTGCTGGGTGGTAGGAACAGAGACTGGCCGGCCCTGTCTGGTGCTAGTTGATCGGCTGGCCAGCAGATTCTCAGGGGGAATGTTGCTGGGAGCGCGGGAGCAGGCAGATGAGGGGCGGAGCAGGCTTTCCTGCCACACATGCCTGCTCCGCTTCTACATCTCCACACTGTTCCTGCTCCTGTATACGAGGTATGGGGGCTGATGAGAGCCTTGTGGCTGATGGAGGACTGGGGGTTAATGAAAGTCTGGGGCTGATAAGAGAATGGGGGCTGATGAAGGACTGGGTGCTAATGAAAGGCTGGGGGATTAGAAGAGGCTTTGGGGCTGATAAGAGGCATTAGAGGCTGGGGGCTAATGAAAGGCTGGGGGCTAATGAGAGGCTGGGGGTTGATAAAGGACTGTGGGCTGATGAGAGGCTGGGGGCTAATATAAGAGGCTCAGGGCTGATAAGAGGGATAGGGGCTGATCTGATGTCCGAATGAGGGTCTTATTTATATTGGGGCTCTTATCTGAGGTCTGATTGGTGGTCATTCACATTGGGATGTGAGCAGTTTTTATTTGGGGTCTGGTCTGAGGTCTTATTGGGGTCTTATTAACATTGGGGGTCTGATTGGGGCTGTCAGCTGAGGTCTGATAAACATTAGGGGTCTGATTGGTGGTCTGACCTGAGGTCAAATGAAAAATATTTTTTTCTGATTGCCCTCCTCTAAAACCTAGGTGCGTCTTATGGGCCGGTGCGTCTTATAGGGCGAAAAATACGGTAAGTTTTACACAATAATATCATTTTTGAATGTTAGTGTCTCCATAGTCAGAGAGCTGTAGTTTTTTTATTTTTTGGGCGATTGTCTCAGCTAGGGGCTCATTTTTTGCGGGACGAGATGACGGTTGGATTGGTACCATTTTGGGGTAAATACGCTTTTTTGATCGCCTGCTATTACACTTTTTGTGAGGCAAGGTGACAAAAAATGGCTGTTTTATTATAGCTTTTTTTAAAAAAAATAATTTTGCGTACACCTGGCAGGGTTGACCATGTGATGCTTTTATAGAGCCAGTCAATACGCATGCGGTGATATCTAATATGTGTACTTTTTCTTTTTTTTTACTTCATTTGAGGAAAAAGGGCGCTTTTTTAACTTTTTTTTAACTATTTTTTTTTACTTTTTTACACTTTTTTTACTTTCTTTTTACACTTTTTTTTTTACATTTTTTTAAAATTTATCAGGACCCATTTGGATCTTGAAGATCCAGTGGGCTTGATGGCTATACAGTGCATTGCAATAGTCATCTTTTGTAAAGCGTCCGGTTGCCATGGTAACCATCGGGCCGCTGCCCTTTTAACCCCATGGATGCTGCGGGCAGCTACTAATCGCAGCATCTATGGGGTTAAACAGCTGAAATCGGTGCCAGCACCGATTTCAGCTGTAGCAGCAGAGTGTGAGCTGTAATTACAGCTCACACTCTCTGCTGATGGCAGCGGCTTCGATCCTGAGCTGCTGCCATCACATGATACAGCACAGGAGGGGGCAGAAGGAGGCAACCGGGGGGCACTACAAAGAGGGGGGGGCACTACAAGGGGGGGAGCGTTATAATGAATGATGAAACAGGAGACATCTTACCTGGTTTCAGGCTGCGATCTCCAGAGTGGAGATCGCAGCCTGAAACCGGCATTTTAACAATGAAGTGCTGGATTGGTTAGTCTGCAGAGACTAACCAATCGGAGCGCTTGCCGGCAAGGGACCACTCTGATTGGTCCTTTGCCGGCTTCCCCGAGGTCTCTGCTCTCCGGGAGAGCGGAGACTCCGGGGCTGTGACACTTTATAGTGCCACAGTCCCGGTAAGCAGTTTGGACGTCACTGTACGTCCAAATGCCGCAACTTACTTGCATTTTGGACGTACAGTAACGTCCAAATGCGCCAAGGGGTTAATCTGCAGCAATTGCCATCAATGTACACATAATAATATACTGCATATTAGAAGATATGCTTATATAATGCCATCGCAAAATTGTTTCTTTTCTAAGATTATATTGCCATTCTTGGCTATCACAGTTGGATGTTAATACATGAGCAAACTGAATATACGTATTTTTGGTTTACGTATTTATTCTAATACATTAGCTTTTATGTCTTTCTATTTTGGTGCTAATATGGACTAACTGAGATTTCACAAGGTGTGACTGAATTGTTGTTTTAATTGTTCTGCAGTGTAATAATATTGAGTGCTTCCTGTTGTGAAGCTTGTCAAAAAGAATTTCATACTCCTTAACGCTACGAGCATGTGTGCTGAAGTAGTAATTAAATATGATTAGAGCTGTTTGTGAAGTGGTCAACATGCACTTCAACAGTTGAGCATTGCAAATGACGTATTATTGCAGTAGACATGCAATAAAAATAAAAACTTTTTTTAATGTATTTACATTTTTCTCTTTGGTAGCGCTGCTGTTTCTCCTTTGGTCGCAATTCTGGTCCACCTTCTCCTGCATTCAGAGGTGGAATAGCTTTTTTAGTAGCTTTTCTGTTCCCTCCCTTCTCTCATAGAGAAGCAGGTGAAGTGGTCAAGATGCCTTTTATTCATTCATCACTACTTTTGAAAGAAAGAATAGAACTATATAGAACTACAGCTCTCTAGACCAGGGGTGCACAACCTGCAGCACCAGGATCGCATTTGGCCAGGGTCAGACTGGCCCATTCAGAGTACAAAAGGATCCTCTGGTGGGCCCATGGTCTGAGACAATAATGGAGCCTGTGCAACCACAATGGCACCCTGTACAAAAACAGGTGTACCACATCTTACCAAGGAAACAGCAATGATTCTTAATGTCTACTTATAGAAGAACTCCCGCAAAAAGATTTTATTCTATGACCTGTTAGAAAGGTGCATGATGTAATCTGTAGTGAATGCAATCTTCTTATCAGAGACTGCATTTCTGAGTTATCCACTCTCTTCTAATTGTAGCTGGGTAATGTTACCAACTCCCTGACCTCCAACTGACCCAGGACAGGAAGCCAGTCACTTCTCTATTCATTCCCATGAGACTGAAAGTGAGGCTCCCATAGGAATGCATAGAGAATTAGACTTCCTGTCCACATATAAGATGCTGTGTGAGTTGGTGGGTCTGATTGCTGCTCACATGACACAGATGAGAAGCATCAGGGATATATAACTCAAAAATGCAGCCACTGTTAAGAAAATGGCATAAACTACAGATTACATCATGTACATTGCTAGCAGGACATGGAATAAAATTTTTGCGGGAGTTCTTTAATTATTATTCTTGAACAGGGGCCTTTTGAAGTCTATGTCTGCCTCTTAATCAAATAGCTTATTAAAGGGGTTTTCTCGGATTTTCATATTATGGCCTATTTTTTGGATAGGTCATTAATGTGAGATTGATGGGGGTGCCAGACGTCAGACCCTCGCCAATCAGCTGTTTGAGGAAACTGCAGTGCGCTGATGAGCATTGAGACATCCTTGCAACTTACCAAGCACAGTGATGTCCATATAAAAATAGCTATGCTTGATATCGCAGCTCAGCCCATTCACTTGACATCACATGACCTAGTAAGAGGCCTAAGACCTCATGGAGCACCACAGCTTCTTCAAACAGCTGATTAGCAAGGCATTCAGACCCCCGCTAATCTTATTTTGATGACCAATCCTGTGTGGCCTTTATGACCATCTCTGGGTTCCTCATTTATATGAAGAATGGAGTTCTCTTTACCTCTTTGTGGCACTCCAAAGAGGAGTTAATGAGTAGGCAAGGGTGGCCATGTATGTGTGTGGCTATCTTCATTACAGTTTATGGGTGGTTGTATGTGGTGACTGTTGGTGTACAGGCCAGTGTAGTTATAGAAGAGAAGGAGAATTGTTATCCAGAAAAAAACTACCCCTGTAAGAGAAACGCTATAAGAAAAGCAACTATACTAAGAACTAAGATGGAGAAAAGAAAATTCTATAGGAGGTTTAGTTCCATTAAAGGGATGGTACGTGGACAAGAAAGTCAGTGAAAGGTAATGTATGTTTATGGCTCTAGACTTCACTGCACGTGGTTTGGGTTATATTGCTTCCGGTGCCTGACGTATCACTGAGATGGACTGGTCACCTGTTGAAGGACCAAATACCACTGTTTATATCATGCCAACCATCATTCATTCAGTAAAAGAAAATATATTTTGCTTTAACCAAGTTAGCCTGGTCATTTGTCCACCCATCTGAACTGAGCCCCGTTCTCCTGCCTTGTACCCGACTGTCCATTTAACACCAGGGGCCAACAGCCCCCACCAGGAAGATGCTCCCAAATCCAGGGTGTCCCCCGAGGGGAAGAAGGGTTGTGCCCCTTCACTCAATGCATGCCAGGCCTGGGGAGCTCTGGAACAGAATTAGCCACTGTGAAGATCACAACCACTCTCATTGCCACAGTCATTACTCTCATCCTCCTCACGCCTCCCCTGCAGGCAGGTGTACCGCAATACATTTTTTTATCTCTGTACATTTTTTTTATCTCTGTTCTTCTGGTGTTGTTCCTGCCCCACTGCTCTCCACTTCCTGGTCTCAGCTCCAAACATAGCTAACATTAACCCATTCTGACCCTTTTTTTAAAAAAAATTCTCCCCTAGAATATCCTTTAACAGGGGATGTCCAGGAAAACTTTTAACCGATGCCAGCAGCCGGCCTCTGCTGTTGAAAGATTCATACTTACCTCCTCCTCGCCACACTGCTCCTGCCTCCTGAATTTAGCAACTTCACAATGTTATCCACCGGCGCTAATATTGAGAACAATTTTTGTTGCTGCAGTAACCGCAGCAGTACCGCACCACCTGCTGCCTCAGACAAATCTATAGATTAAAGTAACTTTTGGTACCACGCAACCCCTTACTTACTTCACAGACTCTATTATACACCTTGCTGAAAAATCAGCAGCAGTCAGATATTAATAGACACAGTACAATCACATATAGATGACCCCCACAGTGTTTCCAACTGTAGTCATCCTATTTTGCTATGTGTTCTATTGCTCTAATATCTGAACACCCGCAATAGCCTAATGCCAGTCGGAGCGTTCCCCAGGTAAGTATCTGTAATTTCCGCAGTATAACTAACTGTATCGGTACTATACTTAACTAAACTGCGCACTTCCTACCTTTATCAGGCTTTCGGATGATACAGGGGTATTAGGTCCAGAAGAAGAGTGTTAGTCCCAGTCTCTCTGGATCTGTCTGAATGCTTGGAGCGGGCCCCGGCCGGTGGCTCCACTCCACTGACAGTCTCTGTAGTTCGCGCTCATACAGAGCGCTTGGTGACGTCATCTTGTAACTGCGGATAGGTGTTTAAGCCAAAAGGATTCTCCAACGCGTTTCGAACAAGCCGTTGTTCTTCCTAAGGGTATCTAACAGGCTCTACTCTATACCTTCCTATTGTTAACCCCTCTTTTGCCACTCTATTCATTTAAACGCAAACAGTTCTATCTCTGTGTTGAAGCCTCCTGGCATCAGGGTGTCCATTTCATAGATCCCCCTTGTCTCAGCTCTCGACATTTTTTTAATAAAATCTCCTCCTCGTATGTCTTGCTTTACAATTTCCAAACCATAAAACTGTGACCCTCTAAACTTGCCATCGTGTACTTCCTTATAGTGCCTAGACAATGGGTGCCCATCAAATTCCCTTGTTATATTATAAACATGTTCTCCTATACGTTTCTTTAACTGCCTTTTGGTGCGTCCTATATATATTTTATTGCATGGGCATGTGATTGCATATATTACTCCTTTGCTTTGACACGTAATATGTTGATTTATTTCGTACTTATAGGTGCCCTTTTTGTTTTTTATAACGTTTTGTTTTTTATTTATTTCTGATTTCCTACATCCCATACATTTTTTACAGGGAAAAAAACCTTTTATTGCACCCTCTGTCATATTCCTTTTGATATTCTTTATTCCTACGCAATGATCTGTAGATGCGATTATATTACCTATATTTTTTGCCCTCCTGTATACGAATCTGGGTTTATCCACTATATATTCTCCCAATATTTTATCTTCCTTTAAAAATTCCAGTATTTATTAATTATACTCCTGAATTTTTTTGTTTGTCCATTGTATGGGATAATAATAGGTGGCATTGTTATATTCTCTTTATTTTCTGTACTTTCACTTCCATGCTTCTTTTTTTCCTGCATTTGTTCTTTTTTTGTTAACAATGTTTTTCTCTCTATTTTTCTTATTTCCATTCTTTGTTCTGTTAATTCTCTTATATTATAACCTTTAGCTAGGAATTTATTTTGGAGCTTCTCTGCTTCCTCCTTGTATTCCTCTATTTTCGTACAGTTTCTTTTTATGCGTAGAAACTGACTTTTTGGAATGTTTTCCAGCCAACGGGGTAGGTGGCAACTATTTTTAGAAATAAAACTGTTTGAGTTTTGCTATACGTTTTCGTGTGGATCTGCCCCTCCTCAATGTAAATAGTTAAATCTAAAAAAATAATTATTTTATTGCTAAAAATTGGAGTAAATTCTAAATAAAACTTTTTTATTTATATCATTAAAAAATTCTTTTAGGAGTTCTTCCCCCTTATCCCATATAAAAACAATATCGTCAATTAAGCGTCGCCAGAGGACGAGGCCCGCCCGGAGCCCGCCATCTACATATATGTGTTCTTCCTCTCATTTACCCACATACAGATTGGTGAACCCCGGTGCGAACCTCGTCCCCATAGCGGTACCCCACGTCTGTAAATAAAAATCATTTTTGAACATAAAAATTTTTTTTTGTAGACTGAACATAATGCATTCTGCTATATATTTTACCTGACTTTCTGGTATTTCACCCTTTTTATTTAAAAAATACTCTACTGCGTTGCATCCTTTTTATTTTTGATTATGTTATACAAAGATTTGACATCCAATGTACCTATCAGATATTCCGTTTTCCATTTTACTTTTTCCAGAATTTTTAATATATGTGTAGTGTTCTTGAGATACGCTGGGAGTGCTTGTGCATATTCTTGTAGGTGGTAATCTATATATTTAGATAACGCACTGGTCAGTTTATCCCAGAGACTATAGGTCTCCCAGGGGGATTTCGGGTGTCTTTATGTATTTTCGGGTTATAGTAAAAGGCTGCTATCTTAGGATGTTTAATTCCGATGAATTCTGCTTCCTGCTTATCTAAAATCCCCATTTTTCTACCTTTTTGTACTAGCATATTCAGTTCTTTTTTATATGCGTCTATGGGGTTTTTCTTTAGCCGTTTATATGTTCTCTCATCTCCTAAGATCTTAAATGCTTCTTTTTCATAATGTTCTTGGTTTAAAATCACTATCCCACCCCTTATCTGCGGGGCGGATAATGACATTTTTATTTTCCTGCATACTCAGTAATGCTTCTTTTTTTTCTGTGATATTTGATAGATATTTCAAATTCCTTAGTTTTTTTTTATTTTTCTTATGTCTCTTGTCACTGAGGTCATACATGTATTCAATGAAACCTTGATTTTACTTTTAAGTCAGTATGTGTCAGGTCTGGTCATCGGAAAACATAGGGTCTATGTTTTGCTTGGTATTCTGAGTTTTTGTGTGTTTCTGTTTAGTGCCTACGCCTTGCCTTGAACCACGTTCACACTGTGGGTTGTTTTAGAGCCAACGCCCAGCTTCATGTTTGGTTTGTCTACTCAGGGTTAATACTCAGGTGCTGGCTGAGTGGCTTCTCTGAATCTGGTCCATTCAGAACCTGGGGGTGGCATATCTTCCTGCTTATATACCTATCTTTCTCTCTGCTCCTTGCTGGTTTTTGCAATTCCTTGCTATTCCTGCTTGCATTGTATTGTGTATCCTGACTGCTGATTTGACCCTTGGCTTGTATCTGACTACTCTACCGTCTTCCGATTTTGTACTGGCATTATCTCTGGTTTCTGACACGGCTAGCTGACGATTCTTCTGTGTTTTGTTCGTCTCTTGTTTGTTGTCCCTGTTCCCTGCACCTTATACAGTGTATTTCACAGTCCTCGTGGTTGTCGCCCCACGGTTTAGTGTGGGTGAGGCAATAGGCAGGGACAGAGGGTTGGGTAAGCTCAGGACACACGCTCCTCTGTTGTCTGTTTATCCCAACCTTGACAGAAAAACCAGCCTGAAAATAACCTGCAACCTGTATACGGCCTGCTACGTTTATTCCACCTATGGAGCAAATGTCAGTGGTGGTATCTCAGGTCCAGGCCTTGACCAATTTGATTCAGGATCTTGCTATACGCCTTCAGGTTCAGGAAAACATGCAGGCCTTGGCTCCTGTGTCTGCACCCCAGGTTCCCACCTGCACCTGAACTTAAGGTCCCCCTTCCTGATTTTTTTTACGGTGACCGTAAGAAATTTTTTCTGTTTCGGGAAGGATGTATTTTGTATTTTTCTTTACGACCTCGATCGTTTGTAACTGAAGCGCAAAAGGTGGGTTTGGTTATGTCTCTCCTTCGCGGAGACCCCCAAACCTGGGCCTTTTCTTTACCCACTGCCTCTCCTTTGCGGTCACACCTTGACGAGTTTTTTGTTGCGCTGGGTCAGATATATGATGAGCCAGATCGCCCAGCGTTAGCTGTATCCCAGTTATTGTCTCTACATCAGGGTGGACAGATGGCAGAAAATTACTGTGCTAGTTTTAGACAATATGTGACCGATTCCGGGTGGAATGATAGGGCTTTGAAAGACCTTTTCATGACTGGACTGTCTGACCGTGTGAAGGATTTGTTGTTAGCCCATGCTGAACCTAAAACACTTGATGAAGCTATGACCCTGGCCGTCCGGGCAGATAGACGTCTAAGATCCAGGCGACCTCCTCGGGTGTCTCCTGCTCCTCAGCCGATCCTCAATCCGGTCTCCAGCCAATCCGGACCGGAACCGATGGAACTCGGCAGTATTACGCCTAAGCAGAGAAGGGAACATCGTACGAGGAATCATTTGTGCTTCTACTGCGGGAGTCCGGATCATCTGCTGAAGTCCTGTCCGAAGAAAACTTCAGCAGGAAAACTTCCGCTCCTAGACAGTTATCGGGAGGACTGTCTAGGAGCTCAGGTACCCTCTAATGTTTCTAGAGTATTTTTGCCCTGCACCGTCTCTTTCCAGTCAGCCTCACGTGTTGGACAGGCTTTCTTGGATTCTGGTTCAGCCGCCAACTTCATTGATTTTGAATTTGTTTCCCAAATATTGCCTTCTTTGATTCCCCTGTCCCCTCCTATCCAGGTGTCTAGTGTCGATATGACCCCTCTGCCAGCCGGTTTGGTCAAATTCCGTACTCCTGAAATAAGACTGGTGGTGGGTGCACTACATATTGAATATTGTTCTTTCCTTGTAATGAAAAAATTGTCTGTGGACATTATTCTGGTCTTCCTTGGCTTCAGCTGCACAATCCGGTTATTGATTGGGTGAGTCAGGAATTAGTTCACTGGGGCCCTCAGTGTAAGGCCCATATGTCTCAAGTTTTCCTTTGTTCTACCAATGTATGTGATTCTGAGATCCCGGAGTTTATTTCAGATTTTGCAGACATTTTTTCGAAACCTCTGTCTCAAGTCTTGCCTCCACACAGAGACTTTGATTGTAAGATTGATCTATTACCTGATGCCAAGTTACCTAAGGGTCGGATTTATAATCTGTCTGTGCCAGAAAGAGAGTCTCTAAAACAATACATCGATGAGAGTTTGGCTATAGGACACATTCGGCCTTCCGAATCTCCTACGGGGGCTGGTTTATTTTTTGTTGAGAAAAAAGATGGGGGTTTGAGACCATGTATTGACTACCGTGAACTTAATAAAATCACTGTTAAAAACTCTGGAACGCTTCCCCTCATCCCGGACCTCTTGAATCAGGTTTCGGGGGCCAACTGGTTCTCCAAATTAGATCTACGGGGAGCTTATAACCTGATTCGGATCCGGGAAGGGGATGAGTGGAAGACAGCTTTTAATACACCTCTGGGACATTTCGAGTATCTGGTTATGCCTTTTGGTTTAAGCAATGCCCCAGCTGTATTCCAAGGTTTTATGAATCATATCTTTCATGACTGTATTGGGGTTTTTTTGGTGGTTTATCTGGATGATATCCTGATATTTTCTTCTGATCTTGATTCACATCGTAAACATCTTCGTCTGGTGTTGTCCCGTCTGCGTAATCACTCTCTGTTTGCTAAACTAGAAAAATGCATTTTTTGTGTACAAAAAGTTTCATTCTTGGGTTATGTGGTCACTCCTTCCAAGGTTCAGATGGATCCGTGTAAGGTTCAGGCAATCGCGGATTGGGTTCGGCCCACGGATTTAAAATCCCTTCAACGTTTTCTTGGTTTTGCCAATTATTACAGGAATTTTATCAAGCACTTTTCCGTAATTGCCAAGCCACTCACGGATCTTACCCGCAAGGGGGCTGATCCCAGTAACTGGTCTCCTGCTGCGTACTCTGCGTTTGAGGATCTCAAGAAAGCGTTCTCCTCTGCGCCTGTATTAATTCAACCTGATCTCTCTCAGCCATTTATTGTTGAGGTAGATGCTTCCGAGGTTGGTGTAGGGGCAGTTTTATCTCAAGGGTCAGCTGCTCTCACTAACCTCAGACCATGTGCATTCTTTTCCAAGAAATTCTCGTCTTGTGAAAGGAATTATGATATTGGGAATCGCGAGCTCCTTGCCATCAAATGGGCGTTCGAAGTGTGGCGCCATTTCCTGGAAGGAGCTCTTCACCCAGTGACAGTGATCACAGATCACAAAAATCTTGTGTACTTGGAGAATGCAAAACGTCTCAATGCCCGTCAAGCTAGATGGGCGTTGTTTTTCTCTCATTTTAATTTTGTGGTCACTTTCCGACCTGGTACCAAGAATGTCAGGGCTGACGCCTTGTCTCAGAGTTTTGGTGTCCCTGAGGGTCCTGAGTCGGAACCCGGTAACATCTTACCTGCTGGTATTGTTTTGGCAGCCATCTCCTCTCACCTCTCAGATCAAATTCGCTCCAAACAAAATTCTGCCCCAAGAGACCTTCCGGAAGGCAAAATGTTTGTTCCCTTGTCCCTTCGATTGAGAGTGTTAGAGGAGACACACTGTTCCGTACTAGCAGGTCATCCAGGTGTTCGGGGAACACTAGATCTATTGAAAAGAAACTACTGGTGGCCACATATGAATACTGACGTTCATGCATTTGTTTTAGCTTGTCAGGTCTGTGCGCGAGGAAAGGTCCCCAGGAGACGTCCTGAGGGACCTCTTCTCCCGCTCCCAGTGCCAGACAGGCCTTGGTCTAACGTGTCTATGGATTTTGTTACCGATCTGCCACTCTCTCAAGGGTTCTCTGTTATATGGGTGGTGGTGGATCGTTTCTCTAAGATGGGCCATTTTGTTCCGCTAAAGAAGCTGCCTTCAGCAGAGGAATTGGCAGATCTATTTATTCAACATATTGTGCGTCTCCACGGTATTCCTGATGAGGTTGTGTCTGACAGGGGGGTACAATTTGTGGCTAAGTTTTGGCGAGCTTTCTGTTCTAAGCTTGAGGTAAAATTGTCCTTTTCCTCGGCCTTCCATCCCGAAACTAATGGGCAGACGGAGAGGATGAATCAAGAGCTCATCCAGTACCTTCGTCTTTTTGTTTCTGACTGTCAACATCTGTGGGTCTCATATCTTCCGTTAGCAGAGTTTGCCATCAACAATCACACTAGTTCATCCACACTCACATCTCCTTTCTTCTGTAATTATGGATTCCATCCCAGGTTTTCCTTCTCGTCATCGTCAGTTTCGGATACCCCTCGTGCTGAGTCCATAACTAACCAACTGTGCACAGTGTGGTCGCAAGTTCAGCAGAACTTGAAAAGAGCACAAAGTTTAATGGTCCATTCATCCAGAAGTAGGCGTACTGTTTCAGAAACTTTTGTTGTGGGTGACAAGGTCCTATTGTCTACTAAGAACCTTAAGTTGAAAGTTCCGTCTCTGAAATTGGCTCCTAGGTTCATTGGTCCGTTTACCGTAACTCACGTTATTAATCCTGTATTGTTCAAGGTGGCGTTGCCCTCTGACTGGCGGGTTCACAATACGTTTCACAAGAGTCTGTTAAAACGCTATGTGGATCCTGTGGTACCCCTCCCTGACCCTCCCTCGCCATCAGTGGTGGAGGGTGATCTCGAGTATGAGGTAGAGAGGATTGTCGATTCCAGACTGGTCAGGAACTCTCTTCAATACCTCATTCATTGGAAGGGTTTCGGTCCTGAGGATAGATCCTGGGTCCCTGCTAGGGATGTTCATGCTCCACGATTGGTTAAATCTTTTCATCGGGACTATCCGTCTAAACCATCTTTAGGGTCTAAGGGTCCGGAGGCCCCTCGTGGAGGGGGGGGGGTACTGTCAGGTCTGGTCATCGGAAAACATAGGGTCTATGTTTTGCTTGGTATTCTGAGTTTTTGTGTGTTTCTGTTTAGTGCCTACGCCTTGCCTTGAACCATGTTCACACTGTGGGTTGTTTTAGAGCCAACGCCCAGCTTCATGTTTGGTTTGTCTACTCAGGGTTAATACTCAGGTGCTGGCTGAGTGGCTTCTCTGAATCTGGTCCATTCAGAACCTGGGGGTGGGATATCTTCCTGCTTATATACCTATCTTTCTCTCTGCTCCTTGCTGGTTTTTGCAATTCCTTGCTATTCCTGCTTGCGTTGTATTGTGTATCCTGACTGCTGATTTGACCCTTGGCTTGTATCTGACTACTCTACCGTCTTCCGATTTTGTACTGGCATTATCTCTGGTTTCTGACACGGCTAGCTGACGATTCTTCTGTGTTTTGTTCGTCTCTTGTTTGTTGTCCCTGTTCCCTGCACCTTATACAGTGTATTTCGCAGTCCTCGTGGTTGTCGCCCCACGGTTTAGCGTGGGTGAGGCAATAGGCAGGGACAGAGGGTTGGGTAAGCTCAGGGCACACGCTCCTCTGTTGTCTGTTTATCCCAACCTTGACAGTATGTTTATATTTTATCTCGTTAACACTACCTCCTTTTTCATTTTTATTATTATCCTCCATATTTCCCTTTTTCTTATTTATCATATTTTTTCCCCTTTTTCGGTTCTTTTTTATATGATACTTTTTTAGGGCCAATTTCCACATAAACTTTCTCATCCCTATAAATGCTTCGAATTTATTAAATGGGGCTGTGGGGGGCGAATTTTAGACCTTTTAACCCGTTCCCGGCGGTGCGGGGACATGACGCCCGCTCGCGGGTGCGGCGGGCGTCATGGCCGGCAAGTCTCTGCTGTTTCTAACAGCAGAGACTTGCGGCTACTTACCGCCATCGGCGGCGTCTTCCTATGGGCCTCTCTTTTCTTCTGGGCCCCTCTGATGGCTTCCGGTGGCGTCTGTACCCGGAAGCAGTTTGCTTCCGGGTGATGTACAGACGACCCGATTGGCCAATCGGGCCGTCTGTACACGTTATGAAAGCTGTAATCCTCGCTGGTGAGGATTACAGCTTTCAAAGTGCAATTCTTATTCTGGCCACTAGATGGCAGGCCAGGATAAGAAATGAGCAATCATGAGTTTTAATTCAAGATTAAAAATCAGAGATTGCTCATAGTAAAAAAATTAAAAGTACAATATATTAGCTTATATTTGAGCTTTCAAATAATTAAAAAAAAATTTAAAAAAAAATGTTAAAAAATATATAAAAAATAAAAAAATATAAAAGTTTAAATCACCCCCCTTTCCGTATAATTAAAAAATAAATACCTAAATAACAATAAATATAGACATCATGGGTATCACCGTGACCGAAAACGCCCGTACTTTTAAAAAAAAAAAAAAAATACCAATACGGCGAATTGTGTGGCGGAAAAAAGCGTCCAAATGGCGATTTGACTTTTTTGTCACTTTTTTTTTCTAAAAAAAATTAAATAAAAAGCGATCAAAAAGTCAGACACACCCCAGAATGGTATCAATAAAAACTTCAGATCGCCCCGCAAAAAATGAGCCCCCATACAGCTCCGTACACATAAATGTCAAAAAGTTATCGGGGTCAAGATATGACGACAAAAAAAAAAAACAAAACAACCAACTTTATCATTTTTTTATCACTATCAAAACACAAGAAAAACTAAACATGTTAGGTACCGCTGGATTCGTACTGACCTGTAGAATGAAAGTAACTGGTCAGTTTTAATGAACAGCGAACGCCGTAAATAAAAAACCCGGAAAACTGTAGCGGAATAGTGTTTTTTTGCAATTTCACCCGATTTGGAATTTTTGTCCCGCTTCCCACTATACCATATCCAATAATAAATGGTGGCATTTGAAAGTACAACTTGTCCTGCAAAAAAAAGCCCTCATACAACTATGTGAGCAGAAAAATAAAAAAGTTATGGCTGTATGAAGGCAAGGAGCAAAAAACGAAAACGCAATACCGAAAAAACCTCCGGTCGTGAAAGGGTTAAGAGAATCCTCATTTCTTCCTCTGTTAGTATGTGTTGACTTAGATTGTAAATTTTTTGTTGTTGTTGTTCTGCCCCCTTTTCCCCCTTCTCATTTATTTCTGTTTCTGTTTTTTGTAGTTGTTTTTTCTTTTTGCTTGATTTTCCTCCCCTACATCCCCTTTTGTATTTCCAGCTTTTCATGCCTGGAAAAAATCCTTTTTAATGGTTTTCTTAATAACCGGTTTTATTTTCTCTTTTTTATTATTTGTCTCTTCCTGATCATATCCACTATTTTGTTTTTCTTCTGTGTCTTTTCTATTTGTTAGTGTACCTATTTCTTCCGCTATCCCCAATCTGTCCTCCTCTCTTTGTGTATCCTCTTGCAATGATGATTCTTGTGACAATACTTCATATCGATTATATATGGGAATTTTCTGTTTTTGTATTTGTAGCTTTTCTCCTTTATCTCTTATGATCACCTTGGGCGATAATGGGATATTGGAACTTACTATCTCCATTTCATCCTCAGTATGTACAGTATATGTCGAAATTTGATCCTCAAATTCACTTAATTCTTCTAAATTATATTCGTCAATTGTTTCAAATCTGGTATTATTTTCCGTTATATTAGTATTTTCAGTCATATTAGTGTTTATTGTATTTTCCCTGTATTCCTCTTCCCTCAATTTGTATGTTGGTATGGAATCTCGGTTAAATTTCCTCATTTTTTTTCTCTTTTATTTCCCATTCTTTTTGCTGTATTCTTCTCTTTATATTTTCCACTAGGGGTTTTATGCTCTGATGGTCCTTCCATGGTCTTAATTTCTCAAATAGTTCTCTAATGTCTTTATTTACATTCATTAATCTTTGTCTCCTTTTATTAATAATAAATCGAGAAATCATGAAGCATCTGTCCCCATTCCTCCGACTGGCATTAGGCTATTGCGGGTGTTCAGATATTAGAGCAATAGAACACATAGCAAAATAGGATGACTACAGTTGGAAACACTGTGGGGGTCATCTATATGTGATTGTATAGTGTCTATTAATATCTGACTGCTGATGGTTTTTTAGCAAGGTGTATAATAGAGTCTGTGAAGTAATTAAGGGGTTGCGCGGTACCAAAAGTTATTTTAATCTATGAGTTTAGCAACTGCCACTGACATGACAACTGCTGACTAGCTAGCATCCTCTGCTCCTCCTGGTCTAATATGTTGTCTTTTAGAGGAATTGGGCAGTTTGGGCAACCTTCATTGCAACGAGCCACAGGGGAGGTGCAGGCCAAAGAGGATGGGAGTGGCAGTTGTGGCCATGAGTTGGGTAGTAGTACTCACAATTCATTGTGGAAATCCTCACTTTTGTGCTCCCCAGGCCGTGCACAGTGAATGGAGGGCAAACTATTTCCTCAGGGCACTCCTTGTATTGGGTCTTCTGTCTGATGGTGTTCAGGGTGCCGTTGATGATAGGTAGCCAAGTGCAAGGGAGGAGGACAAATGTAGAGGCCATTAGATTAATGATGGAGTCAATAATTAGGCCCAGGTATGTTATGCTGAGACGCAAAGAAACCTTCCTGAAAACTTCTCCTTTTCAATCTTGGGAATTAGAGCTACACCAATCTTTTTCTAATGTGCAATGGTCTGCAGTCCTAAAACTCTCAGCCAAACTGTTTAATTGTACCACCATGTTTGAATCCTATATGAAAACCACTTTACGATGGTATTACACCCCTGACAGATTGTGTACTATGTTTCCAGGAACCTAAAATCTATGCTGGAGAAACTGTGGTGGTAAGGGGACATTATCACATATTATGGACCTGCCCCAAGATAGTAAGCCTTTGGAAGGAAGTCTTTCTGGTGGCATCGGAACTCATTGGGAAATCTACACTCCCCTCCCTTTCATTGGACTTGCTATTTCTTGGAGTAGTTGACCTACACATGAGATGCAGAGGGATTATTACTAGAGATGAGCGAACATACTCGTGCTCGTTCGAGTATTAGGGTACTCGTAAGTACTCGCTGCTCGGACGAGTATCTCGCCATACTCGAGGAAATGGCAACTTCCGCATCGTGCTTTTTTGGCGCCTATAAACACAGCCAATCACAAGCCAGGAGACTCTGCGGTACACCCAGCATCACGTGGGGCCCTTACATGTCGATAGCAGGGGTTGGCTGGCCTGATCAGGTGACCCTGGAATATACTAGTGACTGGCCGCGGCGCTCGGCTCAGATGCCGTCTGGATGTCGTTAGGGATAGAGCTGCTGCCTTTCAGGGACAGTGTTAGGGCCTGAATTTAGTTCTCTGTTAGGCAGGAATCACCCACAAAGAACCCAACTGCCCTTCTAAGGGCTAGAAGAAATTTGTTTTTTGTCTCCTGGCTTGGCTGGCTGCCTGGCACTAGTAGTGCAGCTATCGCCATATCTAACCCTGTTTTTTTTTTTTATTGTTCTATCTCAGTGATACAAATCCATTGCACACAACAGTGTGGAACCATTCTGTGTGTCACAGTTGAGCACACTCACTCCAATCCATATATACTGTCCAGGTGACACTTTCTGTACATCACAGAATACAACCAAGTTATTTGCTACCAATAACGTATACAGCTTGATCCAGAAAACGCGCGACATTTGTCTGGGTCGCAGTCTAAATAGCCACCGTTAACAGGGTGTCAGTCAGTTCTACCATAGTTTCTGCACATCACGTTCCCAAAAAAACAAAATTTAAAAGAAAATTAGTTTTTCAGTTGTTTTAGCTCAGTGATACAAATCCATTTTACTCAGCTGCGTGTAACCTTTCTGTTTGTCACAGTTCAGCACACTCGCTTCAATCAGTATATACTGTCCAGTTGACGCTTTCTGTATGTCAGAGAATACAACCAAGTCATTTGCTACCAATAACATCTACAGCTTGATCCCAAAAACTCTCTGTGCGACATTTGTCTGGGTCGCAGTCTAAATAGCCACCGTTAACAGGGTGTCTGTCAGTTCTACCATAGTTCCTGCACGTCACGTTCCCAAAAAAACAAGATTTTTAAAAAATATATAAAAAACAAAATTAAAAAACAATTATTTTATCTGTTGTTTTAGCTCAGTGATACAAATCCATTTTACTCAGCTGCGTGTAACCTTTCTGTGTGTCACAGTTCAGCACACTCGCTCCAATCCGTATAATCTGTCCAGGTGACACTTTCTGTACGTCACTTAATTCTACCAGACTGAACAAGTTTGTGGGTTTCAGTACACCAGGCCCGTGCAATTTTTTTTTTTTTATCATACACCTATATACAAAAAATGTTGAACCCCAGGGTTAAGGGTCGAGGGGGCGTGGGCATTCAATTACTGCAGGGGGCAGAGGCCATGGTCCTGGGCAGGGTGAGACAGTACCTGCTGATGAGGGAGCAGGGGAATCCTTCTGTACTGAAATCGCCGACAAAGTCTCCATCTAAGAACCTACAGACCATTGTGGAGAGAGCAGCACAGCTCGCCATCAAAGTGACGAACCCCAACGCCAGACTCCGCAGAGAAGATAACGAATAAATATCTCTGTGGTTATTTTTGCTAAATAAAAGTTAAATAAACCCCCCAAAAAATTCATCTGTTCCTGTGCCTGATCCACCCAAGTTGAATCTGTCCCATCATGAGAAATTCCCCCCCCACCCCCCCCAAGGAGTCCCCACTGTAACTTGCTTCCCATACAACTACCTCACCCCCCGACACCTGTGTCTCGCCATTGTCCACCACCTCCTCAGACAACACTAGTAAATCCACACTGTCAGCACACGGAAACAGCAAAAGGTCTTGCGAATTGGGGCAGAGAATGTTCTGGGCTAGCACATCAGGGAAGGGGTGACTATGGGGTTCCAGGGAGTACGTGACCACATGCAATATCCATTTAAAAGTCATGCCACACTTGATCTAGCTCATAATTGACAATTGTACCGGTTGATGCTAAATTTTTAAGTTGGGGTCCTGTGTCGTCATTCTAACTCCATCTGGCTGTTGTCACCACCACACACGCTAGCCCAGGGGGCACTCCTCTGGCTCTTCCAGCGAAACCTCCTTCCCCCCAGCCTGCCCCCCCCCCACCTACAGGCCCTCTCTCCAAACAATTTACGTCTTTGTCCTATCTTACTCTCTCCAAACCATTTTTACGGATAGCTGCCATATACGGTTTTAAACTGAGTAGTATAACATACCACAGTTGATCAATCTCATAATTTACGACTGTACCGGTTGATGCTAAATTTTTAAGTTGGGGTCCTGTGTCGTCATTCTAAATCCATCCGGCTGTTATCACCACCACACACGCTAGCCCAGGGGGCACTCCTCTGGCTCTTCCAGCGAAACCTCCTTCCCCCCCACCTACAGGCCCTCTCTCCATACTATTTACACGGATAGGGGACATATTAGATATTGTACTGATGTTTTTTGTTTTTCTTCTTTTAATTGCCTCCTGACCTGTGATAGGCAGAGCATGGACACGTCCCCTTAGCTGCAGTGGGAAAGACACTCCCCTGGCCAGAGCAAGCTCTTTTTCCGTTTTCCGTGTTCGAAAAATACATTAAATATAGGGTCCCAAGATAGGGGACATATACGGTATTAAACTGAGAAGAATCAATACCATACGGGTTAAAGCAACAGTTTTCCCAAATCCATTCCGGCTGTTGTCACCACCACACACGCTAGCCCAGGGGGCACTCCTCTGGCTCTTCCTGCGAAACCTCCTTCCCCCCCACCTACAGGCCCTCTCTCCAAACAATTTTCCTGGGTAGGGGGACATATTAGATATTGTACTGATTTTTAATTGCCTCCTGCGATAGACGGGAATCGAACCCGGATCAACTGCTTGGGAAGTAGCTATGCTCACCACTATACCACCAGCAGCCACAGCAACTGATAAGAACAGATACTAAACTTGATTTCAGCTGCAGTGCCAGCATGAGCAGTGGTGTCACCTGCAGGCGGTGATGGACCTTCGTTGCACCTAGTTGGGTGCTTCCCTAACATGTGATGGGTATTTGCCTCGCCTTTCTTGGTCTGGGTGAGCACAATTGCCATGAGGGTAACCACCGGGGCTGTTGCCTGAGAATTTGGGGTAATTCCGTGGTGTTTCCATCATTTTCTGAGGTTTCCAGGTTTTCACCCAGCCATCCCTAGGCAGAACCTTGGTCCCCCGCAAAAATGCACGAGTCTCCCATTGACTTCAATGGGGTTCGTTATTCGAAACGAGCACCCGAGCATTGGGAAAAGTTCGACTCGAATAACGAGCACCCGAGCATTTTAGTACTCGCTCATCTCTAATTATTACACATTTATTCTTGGGTACTAAGATGTCAATTACCTTACACTGGAAAAGGCCAGATACCCCGGCAATAGCGGGAGTGTTACAAAGGGTTAACACCAATTTTGCATATGAGAGAACGCTGTCATATATTAGTCGTAGATCAGGGAAGGCCATGGATAAATGGACTTTATGGAAGGAGTCAAAGTTTAATGTATTGCTATAAGGGTTTCCTACTCCTCTCTCTCCTGTGAATGAGAAGTCATTGCATCAATTAGAGAAATTTGTGGATACTAAATGTTTTGCCAAATGCTGTTAAGACGGTATGTTGTTGTACTCTTGGTTATTGTTATTGTTTTATTTTAAGTTATGTTAATAACTATACTGCAACCTACATGAATCTGATCACTATATGTCAATGATTTATATCTGTACCATCTGTGATAAACATTGTTTACTCTTTTTCCATTTCTAATGTTGGTACTGCGATACCTTATCATGATGTTATGAATCCTTGGAAATTTCAATCAAAAACTATTGTTGAAAAAAATAACAATAATCAGGCCCAGTTTAGCTCAAACAGTCTCTTTAATGAGGATGATGAGAGTTGCAATGCAAACAGTTCCTAGATACTGTATACTACAGTGTAGTTTTCACCCAATAGCTATGTATGGACAGCAACAAAGATGGTAGTAGCAGTCCATGATCCTACTTCTAATGATACTTTAGAGTCTTTACAAATAGGCAATATTCCTTTCCACAGCAGAAAAGTCTCAGTGACATAAAAGAGCAAGTACCTTGCTGACTATATCTTGCATAACCTTTATAGTTCTGGACCTTCTATAACAGGGATGCCTGTGGCCCTCCAGATGTTGCAAAACTACAACTCCCAGCATCCCAAACAACCTACAGCAGGGCATGGTGGAAGTTGTAGTTTTAGAACAGCTGGAGGGCCACAGGTTGTGCATCCCTGTTCTATGAAGTATAATCTCCTTTCATCAGTAGTACTCTGGTAGTAGATTTACTACTTTGCCAGCTGTAGTCTCAGAGACAGAGTTTATCTGGAATTGGGCCTGGTCTGCAGGTATTCTCTTATACACGTCCTTATTATACTGTAGCACAGACTAACCAGGGGCGGGCTAAGTCCATCACCCTGATAACCTAACCAGTCTGCCAATATTAATCTTATATTGGCCATACATCACTATTAGATTCACAAAGTGCATAGAAAGACACATGCTTTTAACAACAAATCACAGCATTTAACTTGGGAACATTTAATTAACTCTTTGGTAATAACCCTTTGCATTTGTCCTTTGGGGTACAGTACATTGGCCAAACTAGTGACATGCAATTTAATGTTACAGCAATGTGATCATTTCAACATTTCCTGGCTGAACCTTTTTGCCACCTTGAAAATATTCTGGCTTAAAAAACTAAGCTAAAATATACACTAAGCATGGCATGAAAGGGGCCTAAGTGGCAAATAATATTTCCCTTAGAAGAAAATATAGATTAATCCAAACACTGTCACTGTGGTGGCACAGAAAGACCCAACATACCACAAATGTATTTTGCATCCCAATATGACTTGAGAGTTTCCTCAAATGACAGGCCTTGCTGATTCAGATAACCTCAGTTGGATCATGTGATGCACTTCATGCAGTGGAATAGAAGCCTGTAGACTGATATCCTGCAGAAAGCAAGTGATTGCTAATGGTTTCCTGTGGAGCAAGATGTTCAGCATGAATTGACTGCTAATGACTGCCAAGAAGTGTGTACAGTGCATTCTGAAAGTCTTCAGACCCTTACACTTTTTTCACATTTTGTTATGTTGCAGCCCTATGCTAAGATTAAAAAAAAAGAAAAATTCTGCATTATTCTGCACTAAACACCCCATTATGAGAAAGTGAGAACAGAATGTTAAAAATATTTACTAATTTATTGAAAAGTAAAAACAAAAATATTACACTGTCAAAAGTATTCAGACTCTTTTGTCATTACTTAATTGAAGCATATTTGGCAGCGATTACAGCGTCCAGTCTTCTTAGATTTGATGACACAAGGTTTACACACCTGATTTGGGGATTTTCTGGCATTCTTCTCTGCAGATCCGCTCAAGCTCTATCAGGTTGGATTGGGGATGTAGGAGGCCAGCCATTTTAAGGTCTCTCCAGAGATGTTCAATTGGGTTCAATACTTCAAGTCAGGGATCTGACTGGGCCACTCAAGGATGTTCACAGACATGTCCCTAAGCCACTCCTGTGTTGTCTTGGTTGTATGCTTAGGGTTATTGTCTTGTTGGAAGGTGAACGTTCAGCCCAATCTGAGGTCCTGAGGTTTTTTCTCAACAATGTGGACAGATATGAACATGGTGCAACACAGATGCCTTCAGCTGCTAATTGCACATGGAACAGGTCAGCCAGTGTCATAGGTACAAATCTGCTGACAGATGTCCTTTAGTATACTAAGTTAGATAGAAATATAAACTTCATTATATCTTTTATAAGCTGATAGAAATCTTTTGTGACTCATGTTGAGTTTAACTTTTTGAGCTCAGATGCATTTAAGCAAAGCACACCCAATAGTTCTTTAAAATCCTACATTAAAGATAAATATCAAATAAGCGCTGCTGTGCTAGAATGGATTTATTCATGCTGTTAGATAAATGAATATAGTGCTGTCAAATCCCCCAAACAATTATATATTTTATTTATTTTCCTCGCTATGAACACAGGATAAAAGATTTTGTATTTCAGAGAAAACAAATTTTCGTATTCTAATTTTAAAAGACTGCTTAGAGTTTCATCAATATTCTGACAGTTTGATTGATACAAGATAGTCTTTCTGAAACCCCGATCACAGGGAATTTTCACATTTTGTTTTGCCTTCTGGCAGGGTTATCCATTGGGGGCACACCTCTGAAGGCAGACTGCATCCTTTGCCACATTATAGGTGTACACTAGGATGGATATGATACTTTTTGACTACTATTGTTAAAATTACTTTGTGCACTACATCCTTTTCTTACTATAAGAATCTGCCAGACGGACACTTTTGGCATACACTGGGTGAATGCAGCCCTATGGATATGTTTGGTATAATACGTTGGCAGGGGCTTAGCTAAAGGCTCATGGGCCATGGTGCAAGAGTTTAGCTTGGGCCCGCCTTCCCTCAGTGCTTTGTGGCCATGGGTAGAAAAGCACATAGCCTTCGTGCTACCTGACGCAAAAATTTAAACAGCACCCCCCCTCCCCCATGTCAAATTCTTGACCTTACCCCTTCCCTCTAGCCAGAGGTATAACTTGACCAGCATACACTTTATATAATACCAGTGTTTTCTTATGTGGCACAATGGTCTTTGGGCCCCTCAGGCTCCTAGGCCTGGTAGTGACTGCCACTTCTGCACCCCCTATAGCTACAGCCCTGTATGCTAGGATCTTTCCAGGATGATATGCCAAAATTGTTCACAAATCATCATGTGAACGGAGCCATATAGTTGCATGTGTAGACATGTACAGTGCTAAAATGAACTATTACTCACCTTGAAGAGGGAAAAGGAATTTTTTATATAGTATATACTGTTCTTTTTACTCCAGAACTAAAGATGACCTGTTTGGACCTTTATATTTGCACATTAAAGATCTCAAGCCAGGTCTATATTTAGAGATGAGCACATTTCTTGAAATCTGTTTTAGGTCTGATTCTAATTAATCGGTGGGCAGGTTCGATTCGGGTACAAATTAATTCAACCAGCATTGACAATGCTCAGATTGCCCTGAAAATATGACATTCTGGGGTCTACTATGACTCTATCCAAAAGCTCTTTACTGCCAAGACAGAATTAGTAAAGTAAAATGGTAGCACACATTTTGAAAGATTTGTCCGAATTAAATCACAAAAGACTCAATTGGAATTATTTTTGCCCTATAAGACACACCGTCCATTAGACACATGTAGGTTTTACAGGAGGACAATAAGAAAAATAATAGATTACACTTACCGGTAATCATTTTTCTTTGAGCCTATGACAGCACCCCTGGAGAGACCGCCTGCTCCTTAGGACAGGAAACAGACCACCAGCATCGCTTTAAAAGAGGGACCACCCCCCTCATCTCCAGTCCTTTTTCAAGAACTTAAGGGAACAGAGCTCATATCCACCAACTTAACACCAGAATATTTAGGTAACAAATTATATATATATATATATATATATATATATATATATATATATATATATAACATACATATACAAACAACAATGTCAGAGAAAAAAAAACAACCTATAGATACATATAGGGGCTATTTTTAATTTTTTTTTTTTTTTGGGGGGGGGGGGGATAAATCGGGGTGCTGTCATAGGCTCAAAGAAAAACAATTACCGGTAAGTGTAATCTATTATTTCTCCCCTCGCCTATGACAGCACCCCTGGAGAATAGGCAAGAATCCTAGGGTGGGACTACAGCCTGAAGTACCTTCCGGACAAACACAAGATCATCGTTGGAAGGTAGCTGCAGCTTATAGTGCCTAAAAAAGGTATGAGAAGAACTCCACGTGGCGGCTTTACAAATTTGTTCCAGAGAAGCCGAGGCCCTCTCTGCCCAGGAAGCAGAGACAGCTCTAGTAGAATGAGCCCCAAACCCCTCTGGAGGAATTTTACCGCTGGCCGAATAAGCCAAGGAGATAGCCTGTCTAATCCATCTGGCAACTGTCTGAGGTGAGGCAGAAGAACCTTTTCTAGATCCCTGAAACAGCACTAACAAACGCGAAGAGGACCTCCAAGAGGAAGTGGCCTGAAGGTGTTGCAGGAGGCATCTCCTCACATCTAGACAGCGAAACTTTCTCCTTCTCATTCCTGGGGGAGGCACAAAAGGTGGGTAGAACTACCTCCTTGGGACCTATGAAATCTAGAGGAAACCTTTGGTAAAAAGGAAGGGTCAGGTGAAAAAACAACCCGATCTTCCGATATTACCAAGTAAGGAGGATCGATAGACAGGGCAGAAATCTCACTAACCCTTCTAGCTGAGGTTATGGCCAGGAGAAAGGCAAGTTTCAGAGATAAAAGTTTAATAGAAACTTCCTCTATAGGTTCAAAGGGGTCTTCCGTCAAGGAAGATAAAACCAGGTTTAAATCCCACGGAGGAACCTTAGACCTACAGATCGGAGACATTTTTGAGATAGCAGTAACAAATCTCCTAACCCAAGGATGACTGGACAACTTATATTCAAATAGCGCACTCAAAGCAGAAATCTGGACCTTCAAGGTGCTAGGCCTAAGCTTTTTCTTCCAACCCTCCTGCAGAAAGTCTAGAATCAGGGGAATGTCAAGGGTGGCCAAAACATCCACAGGCCTATCCGCAAATCTGAAAAAATTCTCCAGACTCTGAGATAGATCTCGGAGGTAACCCTCTTACGGCTAGCTAAAAGCGTGGATATAACATCATTAGAGAGACCCCTACTTTTCAGGATGTTCCTCTCAAAAGCCAGGCAGTCAAATACAGATCTGACACCTCTGGATGGACTACCGGACCTTGAGAGAGAAGACCCCTCACCTCCGGGAGCACCCAAGGGGAAGCTATTGACATCCTGCGAAACCCGGAAAACCAGACTCTTCTCGGCCAGAAGGGGGCGATCACAATTACTAGGGCCTGGTCCTCCTGAATCTTTTTTAGGACCCTCGGTAAAAGCTTCAGAGGGGGAAAGGCATAGAGAAGTCCCCTCCCCCAGGGTTGAGCGAAAGCGTCTACTGCCACCGGATGATTCTGCGGGGAAAGGGAAAAGAAACCCTCCACCTTTCGGTTCTGCCTGGTGGCAAATAGATCTATGGTCGGTAACCCCCACCGGGAGACAATGAGAGAGAATATCTCCTGATCCAGGGACCACTCCCCCTGACAAAGGCAGTGACGGCTGCAAACTGAAAAATGTTGTGGGCGAGGCTCATCAGAGACTGCGACCTGGTACCCCCCTGCCTGTTGATGTAGGCTACTGTGGTCATATTGTCGGAGTAAATGCGCACATTTCTTCCCTCTAACTCCCGGCGACATTGTAAAAGGGCCATTAGAACCGCCTTCAACTCCTTGAAATTGTGGGACTGGGTCAGGGAGGGGTGATCCCAAACACCCTGAAGCAGGGAAGACCCCAGATGAGCCCCCCAACCTCTCGGGCTGGCATCCGTGGTTAAACAGAGAACATCTTTCCTGTTCCAGGGAACCCCCCCTCTCCAGATTTTGGAGATCCAACCACCACTCCAGGGACAAAAGAGTCTGAGGAGAAAGGGTGAATACTGAGTCTAGAGACGGGAGATCTCTGTCCCAAACCTCCAAGATCTGGAGTTGGAGTGGTCTCGAATGGTATTGAGCCCACTCGACCCCTGGAATCGCTGCCGTAAGAAGGCCCAGCACTGACATGGCTGATCTTATGGATACACTCCTGAGCGAAATTAACTCCTGGACACTGCTCCTGATCAATAATCTCTTCTGAACCGGAAGAAAACACATCTGGAGATTCGAGTCCAAGTCCACTCCCAGGAACTTGCATCTCTGGGAAGGAGTCAGACACGACTTCTCCAGATTTAGCTCCCAACCTAGACTCTGCAGGACTTCGGTGAGCCAGACGATGTGGGACTGAAGAGTCTGGGCTGACTGAGCTATTAAGAGAAAATCGTCCAGATAAGGGACAATAATCACATTTTTCTCCCTGACATGAGCCATCATCTCGGATACAATTTTTGTGAACACTCTGGGAGCTTGGGACAGACCGAAGGGAAGGGCCCTGAATTGAAAATGTCTGACTTCTGACTTTACACGCACTGCAACCCTTAGAAACTTTTGATGATCTAGGTGAATAGGGATGTGATAATATGTGTCTCGGAGATCTACAGACACCATGAAGCACTGGGGAAAGAGATAATTTAGGGTTGACTTGATAGACTCCATCCGGAACTTCTCGTAAACCAGACTTTGATTCAAAAGCTTCAAGTTTATTATAGTGCGAAACGAGCCGTTCGGTTTGTTTACCAAGAAGAGTGTCGAATAGAATCCCTCCCCCCTTTCCTGGGCCGGGACCTCTACCAACACTCTCTTCTGTAGAAGGGAATCTACCTCTGACAGTAGTGCCGACTGTTTTACCGGGGCCCCCCTGAAGTCTGTGACCACAAATCTTTGACCTGGGGAGGACCGAAACTTTAGTCTTAGCCCTTCCCATATGACGGACAGAACCCACTCGCTGTTGGAAATCATCTGCCACTGATGAAAAACAGAGACAGACGACCCCCAACAGGAGGCCTGGCATCATTAGGATTGCTTCTTAGAGGCATCTGAGCCAGAAAAAAGGAATCCCTTTGCTCTCTTAGAATTTCCAGGGAACTGCTTGGTCCTCTCTTTAGATCTAAAATTTTCCCTATTGAATCTAGGCTTAAAAGATCTCCTAGGGGCCTGCTGACTGGTAGAAGGTAAACTCTTCTTCCTGTCGGACGCCTTCTCTAGCAAATCGTTCAGGACGGGCCCAAACAGAAATTCCCCTTCACATGGGATAGCACATAATTTGGCCTTAGAGCTAACATCTCCGCTCCAGCTCTTAAGCCAAATTGCCCGCCGAGCAGAGTTGGAAAGAGCTGAAGCCCTAGCTGATAGTCTCAGGGAATCCGCTGAGGCATCAGCTAAGAAATTAACGGCATTGTATATAGTAGGAAAAGACGACAACAGCTGTTTCCTAGGGGTGCCCCCCTTAATGTGAGCTTCCAGCTCCTCCAACCAGACTTTCAAAGACCTGGCAACAGAAGTGGCAGCAATGGCTGGCTTAAAAGCTGCCGCAGAGGCCTCACAATTCTTTTTAAGGTAAACATCCGCCCTTCTGTCCATAGGGTCCTTCAAGGAACCCATATCATCAAAAGGTAAAGCCCTACTCTTAGACATCTTAGCCACAGGAGCATCTAATTTAGGGGCTCTGTCCCAAGAAGCCGCAACGTCCTCAAACGGATACTTTCGTTTGACCGACCCTGGAATATAAAATTTCCTGTCCGGCTTCTTCCATTCTTTAGCAATCACAGCCTGCACATTCTTATGGACATCAAATACTCTCTTCTTTCTGGGTCCTAGACCCTCAAACATAGAGTCCTGCACGGATAGGGGAGCCCTCTGCTCATCCAGACCCATCGTGACAAGGATTGCCTTAACCAGAGTATTAATGCTGTCGGCGGAAAAAAGCGGTTTACCCGCAAACTCAGAGTCTCACCCTCCTCCTCTAAACCTGACAGAACCTCACTATCACTGGAGGGTGCCGCAGAAACAGTGACGGAAGTACTAGGGCGATTCTTTAGCAATCCGCTGACTGATTCTTTAACCGCCTCCCGAATCATTAATCTAATGTTTTCCATCAAGGAGGGAGTCTCATCCTCCATCAGCTTGCTCATACAGCATTGACATAATGGTTTTGACCAGGTAGAGGGAAGTCTCTTCTTACAGACCGCACACCCTTTCTCCTAGAGCTCTTCCTAGCAGTCTCCTTAGGGACCGATTCATTGGTGGTTTCAGTGGGCTCAGCACTCTGGGTCTGCTCCATGATCCAAGGCAAAGAGTGGCCCAATGGAGAAGGTTTTGCTCATAAGGCACGCCAGCCTGAGCAGGAAGCCGGCTGGGTTTTTAAACTTCGCGCGCCGACAGGCTCCTCCTGTAGTGTCCCACTAAAGTGTGTACAAAGGGACACTCCAAAAGGGTTAAATAGCCATGTCATATCTTATATATTAGGCCATTTTATTATTATGTATTTGTGAATTAATGTGAATGTGGTATAAGAACCTCTATGGCTGAGTACTGCAATGTTAATTCCCACCACTAGATGGTGGCATTCTGTCTTCTATATAAGGCCCTGTCACAGGAAGTTAGAGTGAGTAATAAGAGTAACAAGGAGAAAGGAGGAGGTGTAAGGAGTTAGTTAAGAGGAACCAAGTATTGTGCAGGAGGAAGAAAAGTGAACTACTAGAACCCTGAATATTTCTTGGACTGTCAAGACTGACAGAGGTAATCGACCGTCCCAGGTCTTCATGGACTCTGCCAGCATCCATGTGGTCAAAAAAAGCCTCCGGCATCTGACTACGGTATTAACAACCAGGCACATGTTGTTTATTGGTCTACACTTTGGATCCCTCCGAGAGGTGTAGCCATCTTTATATATTTCAGGAACCTGCTGGTGCAGACGTGTCATTCCTGCCCCACAGAGTATCCATCTAAAAGAAAGGTCTTATGAAAGTGACCTTAATATAATATTGTCCAGAACCAGGGCTAGTTGCAGAAGATCCCACTAGGAGTGAAAGTAACAGGATTTAAAGAGACAGCGCCTAACTAACTACCTATTATAACCACCAACCAGCCAAAGAGGACATCTTATCCATAACCAATTGTAACATCATTTATTGTGACTATATGAACTCAAGGCAAAAGTAAAGATACCTCTTGTTTGATTAACAACTGCCTCCTCATCATTGCAAAGGGTGTGTCTACCTTTAAAAAGACACTGGCGTCACGAAACACCAGGGCCCAGCCGTCCGACACGGTCAAACTCAACATCCAGTGCACCTCACCTGACCATCCTGGAGCCCTGCGTACGGAGCGTGCCCCGAGGAAAGTCGTGTCCACACAACTGCACACTGCCCAGGGAAGATTCAACCAACCGTGAGTAGAACCACCGGCTACACCGTGTACACTGTGACAACCTACCTACCATACCACTCACATATCCCTGCGGCTGGTGGCTGCACTCCCACTTCCGGCGCGTGGAACGCATATCCTTCCACCGCCTCCCGGAAGTATTGCGCGAGGCAGTCGGCATGCAGAACATGGCCCGCAGAGGCCGGAGCACCGGAAGGAGCCAAAGCCCCCTCCGCTGCCCTGAAGGACCAGAAGGGGAGAAGCCGGCACCCAGACTTTGCAGCGGCTCCTTCAGGAGTCTTACGCCGCACGAGGTAACCCTCCAGCCACCAAATAGGCCCGGGCCCCCGCAGCTCCCGACAGTACTCCTGGCGACGCCGGTCAACACCACTGTCCCTTAGGACAGGAAGCAGAACTGGAGATGAGAGGGGTGGTCCCTCTTTTAAAGCAATGCCGGTGGTCTGTTTCCTGTCCTAAGGAGGAGGCGGTCTCTCCAGGGGTGCTGTCATAGGCGAGGGGAGAAAAATATTTTTCATTAAACCTCACAGCCCCAATCAGACCCCCAATGTTAATAAGATCTCAATAAGACCTCAGATCAGACCCCAATGTGAATAACTCCCATTTAGATCTCAGATAAGAGCTCCATGCCTCTCATATCAGCCCCCAATACCTCTATCAGCCAGCCCCCAATGCCTCTATCAGCCCCCAAATGCCTCTTTTAGCCCCAAATGCCTCTATCAGCACCCAATGCCTCTTTTAGCCCCCAATGTCTCTATCAGCCATCCCCCCATGCCTATATCAGCCAGCCCCAATGCCTCTATTAGCCCCCAGTATATAAAATAAAAAAAAACACTTACCTCTCCTGTAGAGATGAGTGAATCTATTCGCCGCTTCGTAGATTCGTATCGAATCTTGGGATTTTTCAGCTGCGAAGCGAATCCGAATATTAGGTGATTCGCTTCGCTTTTGTACGCATTCACTACGTAGTGTGTCCTATAAATTATACGCTATTCTACGTATAATTTAGTTACTCTATACGCTGTCGCATACGAATTCAATTCAGCGATGCAGACTTTTCCCTGGTAGTTACTCTATACGCTGTTGCGTACGAATTCAATTCAGCGATGCAGACTCCTCCCTGGTAGTTCCGCCCCTTTCTCCAGGGCGGGAGGATGACGAGGCAACTCAGGAAATTAAGTTGCGCATTCGTGCGCCTCATCCCTTTTTCCCCCTTTTCAGGTTATTTGGGGAGCCCCTTGAAAGAGGGTTTTTAAAGGAACCTTTGCTGCTTTTTTTTTTACTCATTTGGATTACAATTTTACCTATGTGGATTACAAATTGCGACTGAGTTTGGGACTCTGCTCCAGTTCTATGACAAGCGTCAGAAGAAAAGAGACTTAAACGTGTCCGTGAGCATACTAGGTAGGTGATATTTAAAATTTTTATATTATACCTATAATAATGTATTTGCACTTTACCATATATATGTCTCGAATATTCGCTCTGCCTCTGAGGACGCCGCGGCCTCTCCTCGTACGTGCCTGCGTATTACGTAATCGCTTAGACAATAGTACGTTGAGATTCGTAAGCTATTTGTACGCTCATGCGTACGTCTTCTAAGAAGTTGCGTACATTTTGTAAATGAACGTTCGTTATTAGTGAGTGAAGGTTCGCTAATAGCACATAATAACGTATATTTTGTACGCAAATACAACAAATCTATTCGTCGAATATACGAATTTTAGGAAAAGTTCGGCGAATGTTAGGCTAATAATTTTTTTAATGATTCGCTCATCTCTACTCTCCTGCTCCGCTCTTCTTCCTCCTGCTGTTGGCTGTGCTGTGAACTGGCGCGCACAGCGTGAGGTCACAGAGCGCCCTCACACTGTGCGTAGCCCTGCACAGTCGACAGCCAAGCAGAGGACCAGGAAACAGTGAGTACAGAGTCTTCACCACTTCCTTGTCCTCCGGTGCTAATGAGCGCTTCCATTATGGAAGCGCTCATTAGCATTCGCCCCATAAGACACAGGGGCAATCCCCCACATACACACACTTTTTGGGGGAAAAAAATGCGTCTTATAGGACGAAAAATATGGTAGATTTGCTCATCTCATTGTATTGCTCATCATATTCACATTGTGTTTGATGAGCAGAATTTTTAACAGTTGAACAAATGTGGACAGTTCTAGTTTCTATAATTGTTGGTGGCCACTGCTGGTGATTTCTGATTTTTGAGAAATGCTGTAAATGTCACAATACTGTATGTCTTGGACATTTGCCATTGTTATTACTTCTTATTATACTAGACACTTCCTACCAGGGGTGTCACCAGGTTAGAACATCCAGAAGCTTGTACCTCAGATGTTTTGTCTGGGGTCTCGAATATTGTGACTGTAGACTCTACAAAATGTATCACCGTCCTTAAGACAATGATAAAGTTGAATTAATATGGTGGGATATGGGAGCCAATGAGTCCCGTGCCCCATCCCTCAGTCTCATAGGCGGTCGCCAAGCAACTGCCTGCAGCGTCTCTAGGGTGGTGTGATGCCATCATCACACATGCCTGCACCAAGGCGCAGCATTTTAACTTCAACATGAGAGTCCAGAAGCTGCCAAGTAAGGCAACAGAAAAGGTCTGTGGACTGCTTTTTTTGTTTGTTTTGCTAACTGACATTAGGAAAGGATTGAGAGTGTGTAACTTCAGGGGACTGTAAAAGGGACAATACCCCTACAGGAGGCACTATGTGGGGGTTGGTTATAACTACAGAGTAGCTCTGTAAGTACTAGGGGCACTAAAATGAGCATTATACCTGCTGAGGGCACTATGTGGGGGAACTCTAACTACAAGGGGGCTCTGTAACTACTGGAGGCAATGAAGGGGGCATTATACCTTCTAGAGGCACTGTTTGGGGGTCTTTATAAGTACAGGGTGCTCTGTAAGTATTGTGGGCACTAAAGGGGGCATTATATCTGCTGGGGGCACTATGTAGTGGCATTTTTATTGGGGGCATTGTTACTAATGAAGGAGATAAATGTTGCTATTGGTGGGACTTTTATATTACTATGGATAGGGACTATCTGAATGGCACTATAATTTTTGGAGGTCAGTATTTGAGGGCATTGGGGAGTCCAGGGGGAAGCGTATACTCTTTAAGATGCTATGACTAATACATTTTGCTGTCAGATGTAATGCCTCTTTCAAATATTTCTTCTGATGTCTAACTGCAGAATCTGTCAGAAGTTGCTCATAGTAAAATACTATTTCTTCACACAATTATCTACCTTGTCAAACTGCCTGATTTCTTTCACGTACATTTCTTTTCTTTCATTGATGAGGTAATGTTTCCAGATGACTCTGACCTTGTCTTGTAGACAACTGTCCTAAAAATAACACACAATCAGCATTATATTCTCCTTTCACAGTTTGTATGTCTGGGCATTCTATGGTTGAACTCTGCATTCCATATTCTGGAGTCTTCCTCGGCAAATTTTTAGGGCCTACATTTTTCAGTATGCTTATAGTGTCTTTTTTTTTTACTTTCCTCCAATGCCAGTCTCCTACCACTCCATGATTCTGATGGATATTGTGTATGCTCCTTTGTTACTGACATTGTTGGTGACATAACAATGGAAGAAACTAGAGAGGAGCGAATTTCTGGAAATTCATTTTGTCTGATTCTTCAAATCTTTAAAAAAAAATTTACTTTGGTCCAAATCTGCTGTACCCATCAAAAGTGCTCCAGTTAACCTGAAAATTTCTATATCTGAGATCTCCTAGGACTTCTAAGGGCACATTAAGACCACCATTTTAGATGCTGGTCTTAATAAAGCCCTAAGCTGGTGGTGGTTCTGCTGAAGTTATGAAGAGACGTCAGCCTCTTCATAATTTCGGCGGATCCTCCACCAGTTCTAAATGTAAGGCAGCTTCCTAGCTGTCTTACATTTAGACATTTTTCTATGCCTAAACAGGTGCAGAAAATGGTAAATGAGACAAGCCTGATGGCCCATCCACTTCGCCTCCCACGCCACACCCACTTTTTTTAGACCTAGTGTGAGCAGAGCGAAATCACAGATTGTGGTGCTAGCTGTTGCACCAAAATCTGCGCCTAAAATACGCATAATACATGCGTATTTCAGCTTAATAAAAGATCCAAAAATGCACTATAACAATAGATGCAATCACAACATATGAGACTCTTAGCCAATACATTTTGATCAAAATACATCTGTGCCCACCTACCCAGCACCACGGTGGTCTCAGTTCAGGCAGGTCCTACACTAAATCTACCTATGCGGTTGTGCATCCATGGTTAGGAGCGCAGACCCTGCACATATAATGTTCTGCTCCTAGTTACCTATGTGTGCATCAGCAACCAATGAGAGGAGGAGCACACACACCTATATTTACCACCTTAATCAAGGTCGCTTCTTAGATAGGTGTGGCAAAAGTGCACATGAATGCTACTCCTCTGATAATAGGAGCGCATTCACACCTGAAGGTGCCACTCCTTCAAAAAAATATTTACGGAAAAAAGATAGTTTGCATCTATTGTTATAGTGCATTTGTTTACGTGGATTGTCTAAATGTAGCCTTGCACATCCGCACATTTTACTATCATATCGTGCAAGATGTTTTGTATCTTTTTTTCCGTAAATATTTGTAGATGGTGTTTAAACATACAAGGTATTATGGGGAAAAACTGTGGCTTGTTCATAACAAGTGTCCAAAAATTATGACTTAATGGGGCAGATACCTGCCCCTGTTTATACATACACAAGTGTTAATTATCAGAAGAAACAGTGGCTTCTTCTGAACAAGCCTTGAAAAATTCTCCCTTGTTTTTGGGAGCAGCAATGGTATAATGTGGACATGGAAAGAGGTCTGTAGGGTTAGTAGCGGGATGTGGCAGCAATAGCAGTAGCAGCAGAGGATGTTCAGTAACAAACAAGGCAGGATATGTGTGTGGGACTGTTGAGGGGTAATATGTTTTTACACTGATGGAGGACAGTGTTTTCAATTTGGGTGTGCCAACACCACCTGTTGCAATGAAAACCCTCTCTGAGATGACACTGGAGGCTGGACAAGACAAGGAGAACAAAATTGCCACTGTCCCAATCTGGCTGCCAAGGAGTCCATGGGGTCGGGGAACATGGCATATGCAGGAGACAGGCCAAAGTCCAGGTAGGACTGAATCTGGTTGTTCAGGAGGTAAGTCTCCATTTGCTGATTTGCGTCAACCAGGCGCAGCACCTGAAAAAAACTGCTCCATCATATTCATGATACTGAACTAGCTGTTGCTGCTAAAGCTTCTGCTACTTGTGGTAGTGAAGACTGCAGAAGGTTGGTGACTTGGTATTGAGCAGAGCAGTGCTTCCTGGTCAGGCAAAAAGGCAGCAGACATATGCTGTCTGAAAGCTGCAGCGAGCTGCATACACATTGTATCCTGGTAATATAGCAATTTGGCTTTCCTTTGGATGACAGGAAAATATTCCCCTATTTTGCTTTGATAGTAAGGGTTTAAATGCATGGCCATCCAGTAATCATCAAAATGTTTCATGCTATCAAAACGCCCATCAGTACATATGAAAGCAAGCATACTGCTTGCCATGCTTATCAGTGTGCCAGAGGACCCAGTTCTTTCTGGCTCCACCCATCACTGCAATGATTGGTTATCATGGCTGTTGTAATCATCATCACACTCCTGCTCCTCCAACACCGACTTCTCTTCCAGTGGAAGCCCTTCATCCTCCTCCTCCACTTATTCCTCCATGGGAATTTGTCCATGTGTGTCCCCAACAGTGGTGGTCTGCTGCATGATTAAATCAGTCACCACTTTACACTGCTCATACAGAGTCTCCATCATGTGCAAGGTGGAATTCCAGTGAGTTAGACTATCTAGGATCAAGAGGTGCAATGGCAGACCGTTTTGTCACTGCAGTCCAAGCAGGAGAGAGTTTCTTGCCCCATAAGAATGGCTGAAATGCAAGGACAGTCTTATGGACATGACCACCCCCTTCTGCAAGCCATGGTACATTTCCAAAAGGCATTGCACCACTAAAGTTATCATGTGCACCATTCAGGGAGCATGTGTTATTTTTCTGAAATGCAGCGCAGCCATGACGTTTCTGCCATAGTCATTCACCATCTTGCCCAGTTGGAGTCGGCAGGGAGACAGCCAGTGAGATGTTTTCTGCTTGATACACTTTAGCAACTGATTGGCTCAGTGGGTACTCCCTCCCAAGCTGATGAGCTCTAACACAGCATGGCAGAACTTCATGTTACACATATCAAAGGAGGGAGAGTGGACACAATGTTCTGCCCTGTTTCTGTTGGGGAAGAGATGATGTCCATTGAGGAGGATGTGGTGGAAACGGATAAGTGCCTGGTGTGGGAACCAGACTTACATAAACATGGAGGTGTCAATAGTACCTGGCCTAACTGCTGCATCACTGCTGCCACAAAAAATTCTTCCAGCAAGCCTGAGTGCATGCCATCAGTTCCCTAAAAGCAGTAGAATCCACCAAGTTTTACGGCAGCGACTGCACTGCCAGCAACTTGGCCAGTTGGGAGTTAAGTTTGCACACCATCAGATTGCTGGGAACATACAGTTGTTTCCTGGCCACATATTTCATTATTGATGGCTGTCGATGGAGCAGAGGAGAAGATATAGGCTGAGTGGGAGAAGCAGTAACTGATGTTGACAATAACAAGGACACTGTACTGCATGTGGATGCAACTTGGCTGTCTTAAAGGAAACCAGTAGAAGGAGGACACTCTTGTTCCGATAGCTGGTGGCCACCTATATTTTCCCATAGTATCTGGTGATTCCACCTCATGTGCTGCAATAGAACCATGGTGCCTACATTTGTGTTTGAACACCCATTGTTTATATTTAGAAAAACTGCCAGACAGGAGATACTCAAACAGAGCTAGTGGTAGCTGAGCTTGGCTTGAGTGTGGTACATTTTGAGCATGTGCCCACAGTATCAGTGGCATAACTAGCCCTCTAGCTGACCACAATAAAAGTAGATCTGTCTCTGGCAGTTTTTGGGGGGTGTTGCCCGTATATTGCCTCTGTTCTTTATTGCCACTGCAGCCACCACTTTCCTCCTCTGACATCACCTCCTCCACAGCACCCTGATCTGGTTCCCAGGTCCTATCCAACACAGTATCATCATCACCACTTTTATCAGACTATAATATGCCTTTGTGGGCTCCTTGGTCCCCACTTGATTTATTCCTGTGCATTTGCCCCAAGTACCACATCACAGCTATCACTGCCTCTAACACCACAACCGTCACTACAAGTGCCACTACTACTACCATCAACACCGTTATGCATGGGGTCCTCTGCCTATCCCTGAAATTCCTCCTTGATCATCAACAAAAACACTATCTTAAGTATCTTCCATAGCACATGGGGTTTTGTTGCCTCTTCCTAGGGGAAAGAAAACAGCCTACTAGGAAGGGAAAGTGAAAACAGAAAAGCTGGGATTGCAAGGAGGAGGGGCAGAAGGAATGCAGAGATCAATGGCTCCAAGGCACAGTGTTAGACTCAGAAGTGACCTCAACATCATCTTTGACTAAGATTCCACAATTTTATCCCCTTTGTCCTCAATAAAAAGGTGCGGAAACCAGGGATAACTGTGCCTTGCTGATAATACTACTTCAATTGGCCAAACGGCTGATGCTGCTACTGCTTATCGAATGAAACTGCTATATTATTGCAGTTATTGCAGCACAACATGTTCACTAAAACTGCGGACATCTTGGCACAATACAATCCATGGAATGAAACTGCTATATTAATGTAGTTATTTCAGTACAATGTTTTCACTAAAACTGCCAAAATGCGTAGAATGAAATCACAATATTAATGCAGTTATTGTAGCATTATGCGTTACCTAAAATAGAGCAGTATCATGAAGCAGTGCAGTGCATTTGCAGCAGAATGTATGCTATTGATGCTGGTGCTGGAGGTACTAACAATAAGCCTATAAAACACTTATGAACTGTGGAAACGAGTCCCTCCCTCTTTGTGCTTTCCTTGATAAAAACCCTGATCTACCTAATTAAATATGCCCTTATACTATAGCTATACTCTCCCTACCACACCTAGATCACTGGCTTGTGTCTGTAATTCCTTCTTTGCAGACATAGCCAACACACATGCTTTGGGATCGCAAGCTATGCTTAGAATGGCATCTTTCCAGTTCAGTGGCTGAAGGACCTTCCAAAATCCTTTCCCTGATTGTCTCACAGGATGTCTGTCTCTGAACCAATCAGGATAAACCCCTTCACTCCCAGGGTTATTTGATCATCCATCTTGAGGCTTCCTGTCATTTTCCCTGACAATTTTTACTTTTAAATGGCGCATTTGGAATACGAATTTCCATTGAAGGAAATCAGTTTATTACTTGAATGTTAAAAAAACTGGCCCTTTGCAAGTGATAATGAAGATGTTTCCTGGAAATACATACACTCAGACAGAATGGAACCTCATCCAGCGGGGTCCAGCAGCTACTCATAAGCAATAACTCATCTCTGGTACAACTCACATATTAATTATCGTAATCATTGCATTCCGTATAATGTGGGCATCGTAAGGAGTCCAAACATCGCACCCCAGGCAGCCAGCATTCCCACATAATGAGTATCTCACCTTCTGGTCATGATGTCCTAGAGTTAACACACGTGCTTTATGAGATGTGTTATCTAAACTAAATGTGTAAGCAAACACCTTCAATTGCTTTTCAATGAGTTAAGAAATTTGAGTTAAGAGTTTGAGTATTAACTCTGCTACATCTGTATGTGGTATCAGAACGATCAGCTTGATGACGCGAATAGGAGGGAGACAACTCTCAGCTCCACCATCTGCCAAATGGGAATAAAAATGAATGACTGGGAACGTTTCGTTGACACAATTTGGGGATCCGATCGACATTGGGTTGTGTTCTACGTCTTCCTGTCCCGGAATCAGAATGGACTCTGATCACACAGTTCATTGAGTAGTAAGAACCTTTGTTTTTATCCTTTTATTTTTATAACTTGTTTTGTGCATGTTTATGTATCTCTTATTTCTTGTAATTTTTTAACTAAGCACTCTACTTTTTTAGCACGTTAAAGCACAACTTTAATGGTTTTGCCTTGTACCCTGAATGAGCCCAGTAACCTCAGTAACCTCCATTTTAACCCCTTCACCCCCGGAGCTTTTTTCGGTTCTGCATTTTCGTTTTGCGCTCCCTGCCTTCAAACAGCCATAACTCTTTTATTTTTCTGTTCACATAGCTGTATGAGGGCTTGTTTTTTGCGGGACAAGTTGTACTTTCCAACGCCACCATTTAATATTGCATATGGTGTAGTGGGAAGCGGGAAAAAAATTCCAAACCGGGTGAAATTGCAAAGAAAACGCTATTCCGCTACAGTTCTACGGGTTTCTTATTTACAGCGTTCGATGTGCATTAAAACTGATCCGTTACTTTCATTCTACTGGTCAGTACGAATCCGGCAATACCTAATATGTATAGTTTTTCCTGCGTTTTCATAGTGATAAACTAATTAGAAAGTTGCCCCTTTTTTTTTTTTTTTTTCCTTGTCAAATCTTGACCCCTATAACTTTTTGGTATTTATGTGTACAGAGCTGTATGGGGGCTCATTTTTGCGGGACGATCTGAAGTTTTTATTGATACCATTCTGGGGTGTGTATGACTTTTTGATCACTTTTTATTTAATTTTTTTTAGAAAAAAAAAAGCGACAAAAAACGGCAAATCGCCATTTGGACGCTTTTTTCCGCCACACAATTCGCCGTATTGGAATTTTTTTTTTATATTTTAAAAGTACGGGCGTTTTCGGTCACGGTGATACCCATGATGTCTATATTTATTGTTATTTAGGTATTTATTTTTTACTTATACGGAAAGGGGGGTGATTTGAACTTTTTACATCTTTTTTATTTTTTATATATTTTTTAACATTTTTTTTTAATTTTTTTGTACTATTAGAAAGCTCAAATATGGGCTTATATATTGTGGCTTTTTTTTTTTTTCTTTATGAGCAATTCTGGGTTTTATAGACTCAGAAAACCATGAATTGCTCATTTCTTATCCTGGCCTGCCATCTAGTGGCCAGAATAAGAATTGCAGTTTGAAAACTGTAATCCTCACCAGCGAGGATTACAGTTTTCATACGGTGTACAGACACCCCGATTGGCCACACGGGGTGTCTGTACACCACCCGGAAGCGAACGCTTCCGGATTTAGACGCAACTAGATGCCGTGATCACGTGTGATCACGGCATCTAGTCACCCCGGAAGACGCCGCCGATGGAGTAGGTAGCGGCAAGTCTCTGCTGTTAGAAACAGCAGAGACTTGCCGGCCATGACGCCCGCCGCACCCGCGAGCGGGCGCCATGTGCCCGCATCGCCCCAGCGCCGTACATGTACGGCGCTGGTCGCGAAGGGGTTAAGTGTGTGAGTTTGAGTTAACATTACCATGTATTTGCTATAAGTATGGCTTATGCTACTGTGAGCCTGCTTTGTGAGTACAGCAAGGTTCTGTATTTTTACTCTTTCCATCAGGCAGCTCATCTGACGGGCTTATCTCACTGATAAGACTGAGGCTCAAATAAGTGTTTAGGAGTCATTTTAGTAATTTAGAGATAAGGGTTATTAGATGACCTGCACAAAGTGAAAGTGAAAGTACCATTCACACAGCTAGACAGTTATACCTTTGTGACAGAACAGTTGAATATTTTTAATGAAGACCATTTGAAAAAAAAATAAAAATTTTAGCCCAAAATGAGTAAAATGCAATCATAAAAAATTGCCCCTGAAGGTGTACATAGCCTTTACATGTAAGAAAAGTTTTTCAAAACATTAAAATTCAAAATCATCCTCTTTCTTGTGTAACGGGATTACCTCACAGGATCACCATCTCCTGGGATAGACGGGTGCTGATGGCACACAAAACACAGTCCAGTCCAAGCAAGTATGGTGCAACTGGCCTCAGCCAGTTTAATTTGGCTTTTGCACACAAAAGTATTAAACAAAACAGCACAAAACAAAAGAAAACCCTGGCCGTCTGGCCGCTACTTCTAAACATCAAGCAATTCCTAAGGAAACTGAGTATTGTACCCAGCACCCTGAACAAAAACATGCAGTTTTCTTTTTTACTCACATTTGAGTTTTCCCAGGAACAGAGATCTCAGTTAGTGAGCTGCCTGCCCTTTTATAGCACACCCAGGTTCTCAGGTGATTAGCCACAGTAACCACAAAACCTGGAGTGGCTAATTGGAGCAAGGACCCACCCAACTCTCCCTGTTCCAAGCAGCCAGGCCCTTCTAACCAGGTTTTTGATAAAAACCCTTACAGACAGAAAACCTAGTTTTCCCTGCTGCTTCAATTCCCTGGCTGCTATTTAGAATGTATAAGACAGGAACCTAGGTGAAATGTAGACTCCCTCTACCACTTTCCCCCTGGTCCTGTCACACTTGATATTAAGCATAAAAAATAAACAATAAAAAATAATGATAATTAGCAGTTCCACATCCCACACTATTAAAATGTAAAAATATTTATCCCATACAATGAATGGCAGTAACAGAAAAATAATCAAAATGGCCAATTTGCTGGGGGTTTTTTAGTCGCTTTACCTCACACAAAAATGTAACAAAATGTGATCAAAAAGTCATGCACACTGTGAAATGGTATGAATAAAATCCACAGATCGCCCCGCAAAAGCCAAAAAAAGAGCCCTACATTGCTCCATAATATAAAAAAATTTAGCAGGATCAAAATATGGCAATTCCAAAGGGTTTTTTTTGTTCTTTTTTTAGTATGAAAATACATGAGCTATGAAAATTTGGAATCACTGCAATTGTACAAATGCAGAGAGTGAAGTTGACATGTCAGTTTACCATATATGTAATGCTGTAAAAACAAAACCCATAAAACTATGGCAGAAGGCAGGGAGTAAAAGACGAAAAAAAAAAAAAAGAAATTGCTTCATCAGGAATGGGTCAATGGCTGCTGAACACAAGGGATCCTTGCAAGTATCTGGAAGCAACTTCTTAGGTCTTTCAAATTTGTTGCTATAAATCTACTCTGCTCAACACTGTATAGAAAGCAAATAAAAAAAGATTAAAAACAGTCCTGCCAGCCAAGATCTGTTTTGAAAAAGTTTGAGCTGTTATGAACACTGTGCATTTTAAAAGGGCTTAACTAGAATAAAAGCCTTTTTGTTCCCGCTGAGAAGAAAAGAGAGACAGGAAATCATTAAAATTGTAATATTTTATGCTTGTTTAACATTTGCCAACTGACACCTTGATGACACCCAAGTCTTTTAGAACAATATTCTGTAAACACTTAGAAGAAAACCACAAGGTGCTCCTTAGTGTAAAACTGTTTGTGAAGGAACCCTGGAAGAAGACGAATAGTATAGCAGCCACTAGGACGATCATCTGAACATGTTCTAAGGTGGAATGCTGATCCCTTCCTGCTGGTGATCCCGATGAGATCCCCAAATACAGTGATATACCAGAAGAAAAAGCAGGAAGGATCATGACACTGTTCTTTAGAGAGGTTTATATGTTAAAAGAATAGCATTTGTGTAACAGGTTTCAAAGGGGGCCCTCTTCTTCAACAGACACATGGTGTTTTTATTTTGCATAACTACTAATTGCATTCACTTCTTGTGTATTCAGTATAAATCTAGCTGTTATTCTGTATTGTCATTTGCGTGATGGGGACCCCTTTCGAAACACGTTACATGTAGGATTTAATGTACCATAGTTTTCGCTCTTTAACATGTAACTGATAATAAGATTCACCTAGGTTTTAGAGGAGAAAAATAAGGAAAAAAATATTTTTCATCAGACCTCAAATCACCAACCCAGTCCTCATCAGACCTCATATCAGACTCCCAAATTAGACCCCCAATACTCATTACACCTCAGATCCGACCAAATGAAACCATAAAACAAGAGCATACCTCACCTGTTGTGGAAGGTGCTACCACTCAGGAGATCCAGAGCGCTTTTCTGCAGTGCTGCATTACATCCTGCACAGTGGCCAGAGAGTAGTGAGAAAAGCCAGCACCATGACCACAATATTCATCGCTCCCCAGTCATTAGTAATCACTTCATAACACGCACTGTCATTTCTCCCCCAATTTTGGGGTGCAAAATTGATTCTTATGAAGCGAAAAATATGGTACATGTTTTTAACAAATAAATCACAGTGTTTTATCCCTTGAGGAACACAATCCTGATCCATCCTGCTTTTTTCTTTTGGTATATTACTGTGAACAGTCGATAGAATATACCATAAATGTTTGATAGGTGCAGATCCCATCTCTGGAAACCGCTCCGATGTTGCATGCATTTTTTTAAATTCACTGCTATCAGGCTTCCAAAAATAGTAAATGCTGGCTTGGCTATTTTTGGAGGTTCCATAGTGATGAGCGGCGGTAAGAATGAGCAAACCAGTTTGGACGAAACCAGTTTTGGACAGCAGACAAACCCAAATATCTTCAGGTTAATTTCAGATGAATCCACTAAAATGGTGTGTAGCGCCATTTTAGTGCACATGTCGGTGGGAAAAAAAGCACTAGGGAGGAAGAAGGATTCTCACATGACCCTGAGAGGAAGTTGGGAGGAGGGCTTGTCATGATTGGCTCCCAGGCAACAGACAGACTGGATGAGCCAATCAGTGCTGCAGCAGGCAAAGAGGTGCCCTAGCAGAACGAGCAGAAAGTCATTCTGTGCTGGGCTTTGAATGAGGGTCATTGGGTATAGCAAGGTCTGCCAAGAAAATGATCTTAGGGAGTCAGGGGCAATCAGAAATCAATGAAGCTTGCATTCTACTGCCACCGACAGTGAAGGGAAAGGCTAGAATTATAAATATAAAGAAGAATTGTGTGTGTAGAATAGGGACAAGCAGAGAAGCTGTCAGCCAGGGAGTAAGAAGTGAGGAGCTGAGGCTGCATGTTCCTGTTAGCACAACTGCAGCTGCTGCAAACCTCAAAAGCAGTTACCTGCAAGGAAATCCTTTCATATTTTTCCCATTTTCATAAAAATCCTACCATAAATCTAGCATAACATATTGAATATTATTGAGAACTCTGTGTCACATAATCTCACATATTTAATTTCTTTTTTTTGTTTTAGTTGGAAACCTGTATACATCAGTGACTGAGAACTAAATATTCGGGCTAAGGCTTCTTTGACATGTGCGTTTTTGCTGAATCCGTCAGAGATCAGCAAAAACGTTTCTGTTAGGATAATGCAACCGGCTACATCCATTATGAGTAGATATGGTTGAATCTAAAATAGCCATGAGGAATCCGACAGAAAAACCATTGTAAGTCAATGCCGGATCCATTTTTTTTGTCTCCTAGAAAACAGATCTGGCACCATTGACTTACATTGTGTTTCATATCTTGCTCTGCATCCCATGAAGGGGTGTGGGGGTGGTTCATTAAATGTAAGCCAATGTAATATAGGTGATCACTACAACAATATACAGGCTAGGACAACAATTTACCTGTTAGTGTTAACATGCAATTGAGTGTCAGGCCCTAATCATCAGTTTCCGTTTATTCTATACCCACATGGTTGGAATTTGTTCAATTAAGCGAACTTATATGTGATCAGTACACCAATACACAGGATAGGGCTACAATTTATCTGTGAGTGTTAATATGAAAATGAGCATCAGGCCTCAATTGTCCATTTCAGACTATTGTATTCCTTCACGGTTGGAATTATTGGGGTTGTTCAGTTTAATTAAACCAGCAAATAAGTGATCAGTACAACAAAACACAGGGTATCGCACAAAAGTATCTGTGAGTGATAAGGAATTTAGGCCTAAATCTGTTTCCATTTATTTCTGTCTCTACAAGTTTCCAATAAAAAATTTTGGGGTTTGGTGATTATATTCATACCAGCATGTACATTGTTACTACACCAATACACAAGGTATAGCACAAGATTATCTGTGACTGATAACAAATTTAGGCCTAAATCTATTTCTATTTATTTCCACTCATTTCCAATCAAGGTTTTTTACAAGAGTTGTTGAAACTATTAAAATAAGCATATACGTGATTAGTACACCAATAAACAGGTTAGAGCCAAATTTTATCTGAGAGGTCCAGATATGTCAGGGCTATGGAAGGGTTCCAAATTAAAGACCCACAGTCAGAATATGGGTAGTAGCTTCACCTGCTATTGGCCGCAAGTAGTAGTAGTAGTAAGCTGCAGTTGTCCCTGCTCACTTTAGAAAGGTGCAACATTATTATTGAGGAGAAAGAGGGTTAGATTGTGGATTGGATGGTTCAGTCCCCCTTTCAGTTGCATCAGGATGACATGGAGGTGACTTTGGAGAAAGACACAGTGCTGTGGAGCCAGGGGTCACAGCAATTCTCCTGCTTCTCCTTGGAACCCCAGAGAAGGTTTTCAGTGGAGGCCTATCAGTCTTCACTGCCCCTTCCTAGTGGGACACCTTCCTTTTTCTTAAAAAGGGCAAAAAAACCACCGCCAGTCAAGAGAGTCTCCCTGTTGACGACTCATGTGAGAGCCATCATCATTTGGGCTGCCCTGAGGAGGACGTTGGGGAAAAGGCTGGAGACCCCATGCATGGCTGTGTTCATAGTGGCGATAAGAGTGGCACCTGTATGCATGGCATTGGTGGTGGGGAAGTGACAATACCAGTCAGGGAAAACGCAGAGCAGGGGAGGGGGGCCAGGAGCCCACCATGAAAGTGGCTAGGAGAGTGGGGAGTCAGTTGAAAATTGTGTGCTGGACAGGACCTGGGAGCCGGATCACAGTGCTCAGAAGGAGGCAACATCAGTGGAGAAGGGTGGTGGTGACAGCAATAAAAAGCAGAGGTGATATACTTCCCAAAGAACAGCCAGGGCCACTTCTGCTTTGGCATCTGTTGATGTCAGAGCTAAGCCCATACTTGGCTGCCTTGTATCTCTGTGCGAGCAACTCCCATATGCTGCTTTTTCTCCACAAGGCGGGCATGTGAAACCACAGCGGTGTACAATATCTGCAGGATTAAAATAAGCTGTGGCCATTCAAACACAATTAAAGCTACCAGAGGTCCACTGCACCACATAAGGCGGCATCACTAGATTTTTTGTGAAAATACAACTGGCCAGCAATTCCCAATCAGAACAATTCTGTCCTCCTTCTCCTGGTCCTCTTTGTGGCAGCCAACCCGCATCCCCAAACAATACGAACTCTGTGTCGTGGTGATCATCATCAACACCATCTTCTTCTCCTGCTAAGACTCCTCCTTCTCCTTGGCTCCATCATGAGACATCTATAATGCAACATTTGACCACGAGAAAACTTTTCTCCACCAGCAATTAGCTTGTCAACAAGCTAAACCCCCACCTGGCCACATTGCTGGCAGTGTATTCATGTATTGTAAAAGTGTCTTGTACTCTTACATGACAGAGAACGCGGGCCACTCCTTGCAATTCTTCCTGTGCGACAAGCTGTACTCCATGATGGACACCTGGAACAGTAGATGTCTTTCACGGCCCACAGGGTCAATGTTTTTGTGACAGTGTAGAGGCAGAACCCAGCAACATGGCCAGGTCCCTTTGACCTCTCCCCCCAAGATTGTATTGGCCTGGCTACCAGAGCAAGCACTTATCCACCTCCTCCTCCATGGACACAGTCCTATTCCCAAACAGCAGCAGGCGCAGCGTCGCTCACACTACCCCTCCTTCCTACCACATGGGTATTTTTGAAGAGACGCTGACACTCATGTAATAGGTGGCAACAAAGGAAGAGGAAGAATAGCTAAGGTATCTTGTGGTCCACCCTGTAGCTATTGGGGACCCACAATGAGAAACTCCCACTGAGGAGTAGGTGCTGCAACTTGAGGAGAAGGAAGAGGAGTCAGAGTTGGAGGAGAAAGATGATGATGATGATGATGGTAACACTGGCTACAGCACCCAATCGTCTCAGTGGGGGTCAGAAGTGGAAAGAACTGGTTCAAAGGTCATGCAGGCCAGAATGGCAACCTGTATGCTCACTTGCTTGCTCAGTGACAAGCGGATTGGTGACATCAAGCAGTCTGATGATTAATGGATAGCCATGCTTTTAGACCCTCACTATCAAAGCAAAACTGAGAATGGGAGGACAAATTACATTATAACCAGGAAACACTGTGTATGCAGCTTGCTGCTGCTTACCGCGAGCGGATGCCTGCTGCCTCATGTGTGAAAGGGAGGCCTCTCTCCGCCCCCCAGCAGAGTCACCTTCCTCGCACCGCCGCAAGCAGCAGAAGCCACAGCAGTCTCCTCAACATGATGGAGCAGTTTTTTCACATGCCACCCCAGGCTAAAGCCAGTCAGCAAGCTACAGTAACAGCTCCAATCTCTATGACCAGGTTCAATGCAAATGCCATAAGTAAATCTAGGCTAAGAAGTTTACTCTACAGCAGTAATTGTCCCTCCTACCCTATTATTTCCAGCATCAATGGTATTTGTCAGTTACACATGCATTAACATTAGCAATGTGCTGTAAAATATGGCTATTAATGACAGGAGGACAATTGCACTTTCCTGTTTGCTCAGCATTAACAATGTAGGGCACCTTAATAGGAATTCTGTCCTGTCCATAACTGAAGGGCCTACAATAATTTAAAAGGATTCAATGATTATGATATCCGTAAAAGAGGTCATAGCCTTAGACTGTGACTTTGTGGCAGGTATAACACCTATTATTTTCTAATTAATCTAGAGAAAATGAAATGCATTAATGCATCTTGTCTGTGAAAATTTAGATTTCAAAATACCCTGTAATTTCCTCTCTGGTACTATATTAGTTCTGACATGCAGTATACAGAAGAGCTGCTGAGTTCTTGTCAGGGGTTGCCTCTACTATATACCTTGCTGTTTCATTCATTTTCTTTATATTTATTATCGTTCTATCAGAACTTGAAGCTGAAGACAATTCCATTTATACTAACCTAATAGTGTAAGTGCAACATAAGAAATTGTGTATAATGTTTCCTCACATACCAAATTTGCTATTTTTTCTATTGGAAATTTCATTGCTTAGAAATAATAAACTGATCCTGTTTCTTATATATGTTTCTTTATTTTACACATTTAATAGACACAATCAGCAATGAACAGGGCATACATAGAAATCATTGGGACCCATAAGAAGGATCTGAATTAAGCCCCCAAGGCCTCATCCCTAGCACCCCCACTACCTATTCCTGGCCCCTCCCACTGCCCACTGTGTCTGCTGCTGCATATTATATAGTGTACCATACCCCCCCATGACCTGTACCTGCTGAATATTATATAGCATGCCATATCTCCCCGTGAACTGTGCCTGCTGCTGCATATGATGTAGTGTGACATACCCTCCATGAACTGTGTCTGCTGTTTATTATATAGTGTCCAATACCTCCCATGAATTGTGCCTGCTGCTGCTTATTTATATAGTGTGTCACCCTGCTGCCCCAACCATTCCCCCTGGTGCTGACATACGTACTGGATGCTGGTCTGAATATACAGTATCTGGTCAAGAGTGTAGCAGACAGGGCCCAGGGCAGATCATCACAGCACTGGACTGGTAGTGGTGGCGGTGGTGTGGACCGGTCAGGTCACAGTGTGGAAAAAACTCCTGTGGCATGGCTGTTCGATTTCTCTACTGGGCACTAGGCTAGCCAATCAGCAGTAGGCTTTGCTAGCAATGCTAATGCTGATTGGCAAGCCCAGAAGAGAGACAACACAGAGCACTCATTGGGACTCCAGTGGGGTGGCTATGAAGCAACTGATGTGCTGGCCTGCTGAAAGGGGAGGTGGAAGGCAGCATCTGAACCCCAAGCAGGAGCTGTAGCATTACACTGAAATGCAAAAGGGTAAAATGTTTTGAACCTTTGACTTTCAAGCTCCATATCTCACCAACTCCACCATCTCCAGTTTAGAACATGAGACTACCATCATTTTATAGACAATCAACTTGGCTATCTCATACATAAATAGGACTTGCAACTATTTAGCATATGATTAGTTATGCAGATTCTTGTCATGTAACTGCATTGTTACTGTTTTTCTCCTAAAATTCCAAATTTAAATTTTTATTATTTTGTTGGTATTTTGTAAATCCACCTTTGGCTTTCAAAACTATCTGAATCAGATTCAAGCATGTCTCAATGGAAATCTGTTCCCAGGTCTCTTCTACACATTCCCAATGTTGATGCATACTGGTCGACTCATTTAGGTACAAATACAGCTTTTTCTTCAACTCTACCTACAACTGTTCAATTGAGTTGAAGTCTAGAGACTGCAGGGGCCAATCCAACACTTCTGCTTCATTGTCATTGAACCATTTCTTCACCAATCTCCACGTATGCTTCGGGTCATTGTCCTGCTGGAACACTATGTTGTCCTTTTCATAACCATAGCACTCGAGTGTACAAAGTAATTCATCTTGTAGGATACTCACATACAGCTCAACATTAAGAACACCATCGTGGTCAAGTATCCAACGCCTTTGTCTATGAAACAACCCCATATCATCAGGTTTCCTCCACCAAACTTGATAGTGCCTTCAATTTCTCAAACCATTAGTCACCTTTTTTCCTTGTTTTTTCCACACCTATTTGCACCCATCAGATTCCAGTCTATTGACTTTTATCTCATCTTCATTCAAATCACCCGTTTCCAATCTTCCACTGTCCACTGTTCGTATTTTTGTGCAAACTCGAGCCAATGCTTCTTATGACAATATTGAAGTCGAGGCTTCTTCACCTTTTTTCAGTCCACCATTCCAGACTTGTGTAACGCTCGTCACATGGTGCTTGCATGCACGTCTGTGATCTTACTGCTCAACATTAAGAACACCATCGTGGTCAAGTATCCAACGCCTTTGTCTATGAAACAACCCCATATCATCAGGTTTCCTCCACCAAACTTGATAGTGCCTTCAATTTCTCAGACCATTAGTCACCTTTTTTCCTTGTTTTTTCCACACCTATTTGCACCCATCAGATTCCAGTCTATTGACTTTTATCTCATCTTCATTCAAATCACCCGTTTCCAATCTTCCACTGTCCACTGTTCGTATTTTTGTGCAAACTCGAGCCAATGCTTCTTATGACAATATTGAAGTCGAGGCTTCTTCACCTTTTTTCAGTCCACCATTCCAGACTTGTGTAACGCTCGTCACATGGTGCTTGCATGCACATCTGTGATCTTACTATTACGAAGTATATGAGCCTCCTCCACTGCCATGTTTGTCACTCCTGAACTGACAGACATTGCTGACTTGTTGACTCCAATATTTTGCCTGGATGTCCACCTCTTGGCTTTGGAATGAATGGATGGACTTCATTTTGTATTCTTCCAACTGTCGTGGCTCATTTGATGCAGTCTAGCAATTTTCTTGGCCGAGATACCGCTATCGATGAGCTGGATGATGCTGTTTCTCTTTTCTTGGGAAATCTTCATGGCTGCTCCAGGATTCAAACCAATGACCTTTTGCTTTGGAATCAACAAATAACACACTGAGCTATTAGGGAATGTGAAAACAGGTTATAATTTGTAGTATACAAGAAAAAGATTGTTCCACCACCAGAATCTGCATAACTAATCATATGCTAAATAGTTACAAGTCCTATTTATGTATGGGATAGCCAAGATGATTGTCTATAAAATGATGATAGTCTCACGTTCGAAGCTGTAGTAGATGGTGGAACCTGAAAGCCAAAAGTTCAAAACATTGTTATCCTTTTGCTCGTCAGTGTAAATGCAGTTAGTGGGTGGGGCCCTTCGCCACAGGCGGACGCCCCCTTCCCCCACATGCCCCATAGCAGATACGTGGCAATGAACAATCTATATTTTAGGTGATCCATCTTTTAGTAACAGAATAGTAGTCTTAGTAATAGTAGTACTATAACAGGACCATCCAATAAGGATAAGCAGTATCAATGTTATTCTTCTGTGCCATGAAGTAGCTTAACCTTGATTTTTCAAGCACATTAAAAAGTCACTAGAATTTATCAACACTTTTTGGATGTGGTATCTTCAGGTAAAGGGGTTGTCTCACATATGAAAATGGCATTTATCATGTATAGAAAGTTAATACAAGGCACTTATTAACATATTATGATTGTCCATATTGCTTTCTTTGATAGCTTGATTCATTTTTCCATCGAATTATACACTGCTCATTTCCAGAGTTTACGACCACCCTGCAATCCATCAATGGAGACAGTATTTGTGTTGCAACCATATGCCTGCTGTTTCACACAGCAGACACCAGGGCCTAATGTCCATGACCAGCGGTAATGCTAATCATGGACTTTTAACTCCTCAGATGCTGTGGTCCAATGTGAACAAGTCCTGTGGAGACGCAAAATCTCGGAAGCACACACTTCCAAGTGTGTTTCGGCTCTCCAGGCCTGTGGCAGGACTCCATAGGAACATAGCATATTCCCCACAGTCTCCAATGCTAATGCATTATAGTTTATGAGAGAAGCAATCTGATGATTGCTTATTATAGTTCCCTATGAAAACTATAAAATAGTGTAACAAAAATATTTAATCAAAAACAAAAAATCTAAAAATTCAAATCACTCCTCAGATGCTGTGGTCAAATGTGAACAAGACCTGTGGAGACGCAAAAACTCGGAAGCGCACACTTCCAAGTGTGTTTTGGCTCCCCAGGTTGAGGATTAGAGGAGCTGGATGCAGTGTGTGGCAGCCTCTGTCCTCCTGAGTGGCAAGAGACTGTTGCACATTAGTTTCTATGGAGCCACTGCCTGTGGCAGGACTCCATAGGAACATAGTATAATCCCCACAGTCTCCAATGCTAATGCATTATAGTTTATGAGAGAAGCAATCTGATGATTGCTTATTATAGTTTCCTATGAAAACTATAAAATAGTGTAACAAAAAATATTTGATCAAAAACAAAAAATCTAAAAATTCAAATCACTCCCCATTCCCCAGGGTTGCCAACCATCCGTAAATTTACGGACAGTCCGCAAAACCTGGATGTTTTCTTCTGCCGTCCGTAGCGTCCGGCAGAAAAAAACACCGTCCGTAAAGTGCTGGAAGTCACGAAGAGGAGGAGCCCGCCCCCACACTGACCACCAATGAAAGCCCGGCTATCTTTCTAAGTTTTCTTACTGCAGCATTCCCGCGCCAGGCTAAACGGTGAGACTGGAGTGGTGCTGCTGGGATTTAATTAAGGTATGGGGTCATTTAAGCTGCTGGGTGGGCCACTATAGGGGAGTACTTATGGGGACAATATAATTACTGGGGGCACAATAAAGGGGGCTATCTGAACTACTGGGGGCATTACTGCGGGCTATCTAAACTAGTGGGGGCACTACAGGGGCCCATCTAAACTAGTGGGGGCACTACAGGGGCCCATCTAAACTAGTGGGGGCACTACAGGGGCCCATCTAAACTAGTGGGGGCACTACAGGGGCCCATCTAAACTAGTGGGGGCACTACAGGGGCCCATCTAAACTAGTGGGGGCACTACAGGGGCCCATCTAAACTAGTGGCACTACAGGGGCCCATCTAAACTAGTGGGGCACTGGGGGCCATCTAAACTAGTGGGGCACTACAGGGGGCCATCTAAACTACTGGGGCACTACAGGGGCCCATCTAAACTAGTGGGGGCACTACAGGGGGCCATCTAAACTACTGGGGGCACTACAGGGGCCCATCTAAACTAGTGGGGCACTACAGGGGCCCATCTAAACTAGTGGGGGCACTACAGGGGCCCATCTAAACTAGTGGGGGCACTACAGGGGCCTATCTAAACTAGTGGGGGCACTACAGGGGGCCATCTAAACTACTGGGGGCACTACAGGGCCCATCTAAACTAGTGGGGGCGCTACAGGGGCCCATCTAAACTAGTGGGGGCACTACAGGGGCCCATCTAAACTACTGGGGGCACTACAGGGGGCCATCTAAACTAGTGGGGCACTACAGGGGGCCATCTAAACTACTGGGGGCACTACAGGGGGCCATCTAACCTAGTGGGGGCACTACAGGGGGCCATCTAAACTAGTGGGGGCACTACAGGAGGCCATCTAAACTACTGGAAGCACTACAGGGGCCCATCTAAACTACTGGGGGCACTACAGGGGCCCATCTAAACTAGTCCAGGCACTACAGGGGGCCATCTAAACTAGTGGGGGCACTACAGGGGGCCATCTAAACTACTGGGGGCACTACAGGGGGCCATCTAAACTACTGGAGGCACTACAGGGGGCCGTCTAAACTACTGGAGGCACTACAGGGGGCCATCTAAACTGCTGGGGGCACTACAGGAGCCCATCTAAACTAGAGGGGGTACTACAGGGGGCCATCTAAACTACTGGTGGCACTATAGGGGACTGTTTAAGCTATGGGGGCACTATAAGGGGTATTATAATTACTGGGAGTATGATAACGCGGCCTTATAATTTCTGGGAGCACTACTGCTTAGGTACTATGAGAAAATTATTTCTATTATGGGGAATTATTATTACTGCCAGGGGTACTATTGGAGGTGTTATCATTATTTGGTACAATATGGAGGGCACTTCTGCTAAAAGGGCTACTCGTGAAGCATTATCACTATTGGGGCAGTCTAGGAGAGAATTATTAGTATTAGTGGGATTTTGGGAAGCACTGTTACTATGGGGGGTCCTACCTATATGGCACTGTTATTTCTACAGTATAATATCTGGGGACATTGGGGAGCACATCGGGCACAGTATTGGGAGTAGTAGCAGAATAACAATGTCGGGGCACCACTGAGGAGAAGGAGGATAGAAAAGTGGGTAATCTAAGGTGTCTTTGTGGCATACTCTTCAGGGAGAAGAAGTGGCTGAAAGAACTCATCATGGCGGTCTGGGCCAAATAGAGAAGATGAGAAAAGAGAACTTCTACGTCAGGGAGACGTCACTGGATTTAAGAGGTATGTGGTGATGTGTCATCTTGTATGTTTGGTATTGGTGAATGTAATGTCCATACAAATATGCCTCACCTATTCCTTCAACGCCATTTTCTGCAGCTGTTAACTAACTGCAGTGGGGTATATGGCATGTTACTGCTGCAGCCAATCACCAGTCAGTGGTCTAATGCTGAGGACTGGCTGCAGTGGTCACATGCCATACACCTGCACATCAGTCTTGCCCGTTAGATCCCTGTTAGTCTTTGTTGACATGGCAGCAGAAATGATGTCAGAAAGTCCAGCGTGTCACAGGCATCATCACTGCAGCCATTTAAACAAAGCACTCAGACTAGCAGCAGGGATGGATTTTTTTCCATATGCTGCTGCCATATTTTATTTTTAATTACTGAAAAATCCTTTTTTATTCTGCAGTGTTTTTAATTCAAGGGCATTTTGAGGGTGTAAAAAGTGGGTGTGTCCTCTAAAAGGGGCGTGTCCTCTAAAAGGGGTGTGGTTTATTATGTCCGTAAAATTTTGGGCTATCCGTAAATTTTGTTTCAGTTGTCCAGAAAAATTTGAAAGAAAGGTTGGCAACCCTGCCTTTCAAGAAAGGTTGGCAACCCTGCCTTTCCCTGAAATGTAAATAAAAATACATAAACAATATAAAATACACATCATGGGCATCGCTGCATGCAAAATGCCATTACTATTAAGATATTAAAATATTTATCCCATAAGGAAAATGGCAATATCACTTCACCTTCCACAAAAAATAAAAAATGATCAAAAAGTTGTACACACCCCATAATGGTATCAATAAACAGTATAGATCACCCCGCAAAAAATGAGCCCTCACACAGCTCCATGAACATATATAGAAAAAAGTTACAGGGTCAGAATATGTTAACAAAAAGAAAAAAAAACAACACATTTTTTTCAAGGTTTTTTTTTTTCAGTATTAAAACACAAGTCAAGCTATACATATGTGGCAACGCCGTAATCATACTTACCTGGAAAATGAAAGTGTCAGGTCAGTTTTACCGCATAGTGATCATCATTAAAAAAAATTTTAACCCCTTCGCGACCGGAGCTTTTTTCGGTTCTGCATTTTCGTTTTGCGCTCCCTGCCTTCAAACAGCCATAACTCTTTTATTTTTCTGTTCACATAGCTGTATGAGGGCTTGTTTTTTGCGGGACAAGTTGTACTTTCCAACGCCACCATTTAATATTGCATACGGTGCAGTGGGAAGCGGGAAAAAAATTCCAAACCGGGTGAAATTGCAAAGAAAACGCTATTCCGCTACAGTTCTACGGGTTTCTTATTTACAGCGTTCGATGTGCATTAAAACTGATCCGTTACTTTCATTCTACTGGTCAGTACGAATCCGGCAATACCTAATATGTATAGTTTTTCCTGCGTTTTCATAGTGATAAACTAATTAGAAAGTTGCCCTTTTTTTTTTTTTTTTTCCTTGTCAAATCTTGACCCCTATAACTTTTTGGTATTTATGTGTACAGAGCTGTATGGGGGCTCATTTTTTGCGGGACGATCTGAAGTTTTTATTGATACCATTCTGGGGTGTGTATGACTTTTTGATCACTTTTTATTTAATTTTTTTTAGAAAAAAAAAGCGACAAAAAACGGCAAATCGCCATTTGGACGCTTTTTTCCGCCACACAATTCGCCGTATTGGAATTTTTTTTTTATATTTTAAAAGTACGGGCGTTTTCGGTCACGGTGATACCCATGATGTCTATATTTATTGTTATTTAGGTATTTATTTTTTACTTATACGGAAAGGGGGGTGATTTGAACTTTTACATCTTTTTTATTTTTTATATATTTTTAACATTTTTTTTAATTTTTTTTGTACTATTAGAAAGCTCAAATATGGGCTTATATATTGTGGCTTTTTTTTTTTTTCTTTATGAGCAATTCTGGGTTTTATAGACTCAGAAAGCCATGAATTGCTCATTTCTTATCCTGGCCTGCCATCTAGTGGCCAGAATAAGAATTGCAGTTTGAAAACTGTAATCCTCACCAGCGAGGATTACAGTTTTCATATGGTGTACAGACACCCCGATTGGCCACACGGGGTGTCTGTACACCACCCGGAAGCGAACGCTTCCGGGTTTAGACGCAACTAGATGCCGTGATCACGTGTGATCACGGCATCTAGTCAACCCGGAAGACGCCGCCGATGGAGTAGGTAGCGGCAAGTCTCTGCTGTTAGAAACAGCAGAGACTTGCCGGCCATGACGCCCGCCGCACCCGCGAGCGGGCGCCATGTGCCCGCATCACCCCAGCGCCGTACATGTACGGCGCTGGGGGTGAAGGGGTTAAACATAAAACTGTTGCCAATTTTTTTTTCCCAATTTCATTCCATTCGGAATTTTTTTCTAGCTCCTCACTACACTATATGTAATATTAGATGCTGGCATTAGAAAGTGCAACTTGTCCCTCAAAAATGAAGCCCACATATGGCTATGTAAATGGAAAAATAAAAAAGTTATGACCCCGGAAAGGCAGGGAGTGAAAAAGAAAACACAAAAACAAAAAAAACCTCAGAAGCTCAAAGGGTTAATGTATTATAATGAAAGATTGTTTGAGACAGGCATATTGGATTTTTTAAGCAAGTCTATTTTATGTTCTGAAAGTGTCATTACTTCCTTTCAAGCTCATTATATAACCAAGAGGAATGAAATGAGCTAATGTAATTTACAAGCCTTTTTGTTTATGCTTAATTATAATAATAGCACTCATTACCAAGAGTGAAGTGGAACATCAGATAGAAAACCTTTAATCAGGGAAAATAACGACTGCTTCAGTAGATCATTGAATATTTGACTAGTAACCAGCATGTCAAATGGGGTTTCATTTAATTTTGTTCAGTCCCACAAGCACTCCAACCAGAAGAAGTCACCAAGTAGTGACTCAGTAAGAGCATCACACATTACACTAATCAATTCAATGTCTGTGAAGGTTCTGTGAAGATATGGTGGGGTGCAACATCTATTGTCTACCACTTACAATGCTGCTCTAACACATCTCCCAAGGCAGTTTAACCCCTTGGCGACCAGCGCCGTAATAGTACGGCGCTGCGGCAAGGTGCTAAACGCCCTTTGCCGTACTATTACTGAGCGCTGTTCTCCCGGCTCCCGGGCGTAATCGCCGCGGGACTCGGGTGTCATGGCTGCACTGCTCGGCAGGCAGCCATGTCGGGTAAGGGCAGGGGGAGGTGTTTTCGCCCCCCTGCAGCTCCGGTGGCTGCGATTGGCCGGATTCCATAGGCCGGCCCATCGCAGCTCCCGGAAGCCACCGGAGCTGCAGAGGAAGCAGGGGCCGGTCATTTGAAGGTGACAGGTGCTGAACAAGTCAGCACCTGTCCACCCAGAGGTCAGGCAGGGGACTCCACTGTTTTGGGTCCCCTGCCAGCGCTGCCATTGGCCGGAGCAACGCTCCAGCCAATGGCAGCGCTACAGCTGCACAGGAAGAGGCTGAACCATTCTAGCTGGAGACTGCATGCTGGAAGGTTCTGCGCTTTTCTGTGTGCTGTTGGCTTGCTGGGACTTGTGGTGCACCACCACTTCTTGCTGATTTTTGGCTGCTGAAAAGAAGAAAAGAAGAAGAAGAACAGAAGAAGAACAAAAGAAAGAAGAAGAAGTTACAGATCCCTAACCCACCCTCTGTACCTGTCCCCCCCTGTCCCCCCCCCTCCCTTCCCCTACCCCCTCCCGTCCTTTTTTTACGGACGCCACTTGGTCCGTGTGTTTTTTGTCTTTTTTTTTTACTTTTTAACAATTTTTCAGCTCCGCACCGCTTTTTCTGCGTGCGAACTGTGACCGCCCAGTGCTTTTCAGTGCATACCTGCCTGATCAGCACCTGGGGATCATTTTTTTTCATTTTTTTGGTGAAAAAAGAAGTTACTACAGTTAGGGTTTTATATAAATATATATAGAGCTCCATATCTCTCAATATATAGATATAAGTTAAATTTTTAGCCAGTGTTCAGTGTTTTATACTGTAGTGAATTTTTTTACTACAGTATTTGCACGCACACACGTTTTGTGTGCGTGCGTGCTGCGTTAGCACATTTTTTGAGAGTCTAGGTAGCGTCAATCAGAGATATATCATATATATATATATATATATATATATATATATATATATACACATTTCAGTTAGTGTCAGTGTAGGTTTTTGCACGTACGCACAGTATCTGCGTACGTGCAGTTTGCAGAGGACTGTAGTGAATTTTTTCACTACAGTTTCTGCACTCACGCGTGCGTGCTGTGAAAGCAGCATCTGCATATTTTTGGTTTTTACACAGTGGTAGATAGATAAATTTCAGTTAGTGGCAGTTTAGGTTTTTGCACGAACGCATAGTATCTGCGTACTTGCTGTTTGCAGAGGACTGCAGTGAATTTGTTCACTACAGTTTCTGCACTCACACACCATCTGTGTGCGTGCGTGCTGTGAAAGCAGCATCTGCATATTTTTGTTTTTTTTTTTTACTTGTGTGAAAAAAAAACACAGTTAGTGTTAGATAAATTTCAAAGTTTAGATTTTTGCACGTGTTCTGCGTACGTGCATTTTGCAAGCACTGAGCACCGATCAGTAGTCCATTACTGATCGCGTCTGCTCTTTTTTTTCTTTTGTGCGGTAAAAACTTTTTCCTGCAGCAAAAAAACTTTTTTTTTTTTTTTATTTGAAGACTTTTATTACTGAAAAGACCTTTTTTTTATTCCCCTCTCCCTTTTTTTTTTTTTTAAATTCAAAGTAAATACTGTCAAAAACACCTTTACGTGTAAAACCACTACACACACACCCCTCACACTAAATAAAGTTCTACACGTTTCACCGATCACACCCCAATAAAATAAAAATGTCCCAATCATCCCAACGAGTGTACTCGGCAGAAGAGGCATACGCCATCCTTGCCTCTGATACCGAGTCGGCCACTGAAGGAGAAGAGGACGCCACTTTCCTCTACTCCTCCACCCCCTCATCATCATCATCATCCGCTGATGAGGGACCCTCTAGGAGGCGCCCCAGAACGACTGCTGAGGCAGCCCCCCAGAGTGACCCCACATGAACCCCACCCCCTGATGCTTATCAGCCCCAAATTCCAGAGTTTGTGGGAAACTCTGGAATTGAAATTGACTGCACGGGCTTCACAGAAATTGATTTTTTCAAAATCTTTTTCAGTGACGATTTATTGAATTTAATTGTGGCCCAAACTAATTTGTACGCCCAGCAGTTCATTACCCAGAACCCCACGTCACCATACGCAAGACCCCTTGGTTGGACCCCAGTAACAGCAGCAGAAATGAAATTGTTCTGGGGGCTGGTGCTGCACATGGGGCTTGTGAAAAAAACAAAAATGAGACAGTATTGGAGTGCGGATGTCTTGTACCACACTCCAATATTCAGTGCCGCCATGGTCCGGAATCGATTCGAATCGATTCTGAAATTTTTGCATTACAACGATAATGCACAGTGTCCTCCCCAAACTGACCCGACATTTGATCGGCTTTACAAAATTAGGCCCCTCCTTGACCACTTCAGTGCCAAGTTTTCTGAAGTGTACACCCCAGAAGAAAACATCTGTATTGATGAGTCCCTGGTGCATTTCAAGGGGAGGGTAAAATTCCGCCAGTACCTGCCCAACAAGCGGGCAAGGTATGGAATAAAAATGTACAAGCTCTGTGAGAGTAGGTCAGGGTACACCTATAGGTTCCGGGTCTATGAAGGCAAAGATTCATGGATAGAACCCCCAGAATGCCCCCCTGGCCTAGGAGTTAGTGGGAAACTAGTGTGGGACTTGCTGCACCCACTGCTGGATAAGGGTTACCACCTCTACGTGGATAACTATTATACCAGCTTACCCCTCTTCATGTCCCTAAGTGCCAGGCGTACTGTGGCTTGCGGCACAGTACGCAGAAATCAAAGGGGCCTCCCTAGATCCCTGGTAGGGCAACCACTGAGGAAGGGTGAAAGTAGGGCTCTCCTGCATGAAAACTTGATGGTGGTTAAGTACAAGGACAAGAGGGACGTCCTTGTAATGACCAGCATTCACCCCAACACCAGCTCCCCTGTAGCAGTACGTGGTACCACTACCACTGTCCCCAAACCAGACTGCATCCTGGCCTACAACAAGCACATGGGAGGAGTTGATCTTTCAGATCAAGTTCTGAAGCCCTACAGTGCCACACGAAAAACAAAAGTGTGGTACAAAAAACTAGCCGTACACCTTGTACAGACGGCAATGTACAATGCGTACGTGCTATTTAAATCTGCTGGACACACGGGAACTTTCCTTCACTTTCAAGAAGTAGTGATCAAGGCCCTAATTTTTCCAAATCAAGCAGAAGAGGCCCCCAGTACTTCTGCAAGTTATGGTGCCCGAGTTGTACCAGGACAACATTTCCCTGGTGAAGTTCCCCAGACAGCGAGAAAGGGAAGGACCCAAAAACGATGCAGGGTGTGTTCCAAAAGGAGGATCAGGAAGGACACCATTTATCAATGTGATACCTGCCCTGAAAAACCTGGCCTGTGCATGAAGGAGTGTTTCAGAATTTACCACCAATCCATGGATTAGTTTCCTCTCTGATGTACCCTTAACTTTTTTCACTTTGTACCTAGGATATATTCCAAATTGTTTAAATAGCCACTTTTCACCATCACTACATATTAATTTATTTGAGACTCCAGTTTGCTAAAAAGTACCCTTTCTACCACTTAAATTGTCCGTACAGGGGTGCTCTTTCCAAAATGGGGTCACTTCCTGGGGTTTTTAGTTGTTGGGGACCTCAGGAAATTTTTAAAAGCAACATGGCAAATAAAAAACCATGTTTGTTAAATCTGGCCTGCAAAAAACACATTTTGCAGTTTGCCTCTGGTGGCCTTCTGTGCGCCCATACAGCGGGCTACATGCACAAATGGGGTGTTTTTTTTAATGGGGAAAATTGGGGAACATGCATTGGGTGCATTTTCTCCTTTAACCCCTTGTGAATATGAAAAATGCTTGTAATTTTTCATTTTCACAAATGTGTGCTTTGAAATGCTGTTACTTGCATTTCTGCCTTCTGTGAGACTCCAGTTTGCTAAAAAGTACCCTTTCTACCACTTAAAATGTTCGTACGGGGGTGCTCTTTCCAAAATGGGGTCACTTGTGGGTTTTTTTAATTTCTGGGGACCTCAGGAGTGATTTAAATGAGACATGTCTGTTAATTCTGGCCTAAAAAAAAATATATTGCTGTTTGCCTCTAGAGGCCTGCTGTGCGCCCATACAGCGGGCTACAAGCACAAATGGGGTGTTGTTTTAATGGGGGAAAAATGGGAAACATGTATTGGGGTGCATTTTCTCCTTTAACCCCTTGTGAATGTGAAAAATTGGGGTCTGCTTGTAATTTTTCATTTTCACAAATGTGTGCTTTGAAAAGCTTTTACAAGTGTTTCTGCCTTCTATGAGACACCTGTTTTGTAAAAAGTACCCTTTCGACCACTTAAAATGTTCGTACGGGGGTGCTCTTTCCAAAATGGGGTCACTTGTGGGGTTTTTTAATTTCTGGGGACCTCAGGAGTGATTTAAATGAGACATGTCTGTTAATTCTGGCCTAAAAAAAACATATATTGCTGTTTGCGTCTAGAGGCCTGCTGTGCGCCCATACAGCGGGCTACAAGCACAAATGGGGTGTTGTTTTAATGGGGGAAAAATGGGAAACATGCATTGGGTGCATTTTCTCCTTTAACCCCTTGTGAATATGAAAAATTGGAGTCTGCTTGTAATTTTTCATTTTCACAAATGTGTGCTTTGAAATGCTGTTACTTGCATTTCTGCCTTCTGTGAGACTCCAGTTTGCTAAAAAGTACCCTTTCTACCACTTAAAATGTCCGTACAGGGGTGCTCTTTCCAAAATGGGGTCACTTCCTGGGGTTTTTAGTTGTTGGGGACATCAGGAAATTTTTAAAAGCAACATGGCAAATAAAAAAACATGTCTGTTAATTCTGACCTGCAAAATCCATATTTTGCTGTTTGCCTCTAGAGGCCTGCTGTGCGCCCATACAGCGGGCTACAAGCACAAATGGGGTGTTGTTTTAATGGGGGGAAAAATGGGGAACATGTATTGGGGTGCATTTTCTCCTTTAACCCCTTGTGAATGTGAAAAATTGGGGTCTGCTTGTAATTTTTCATTTTCACAAATGTGTGCTTTGAAATGCTGTTACTTGCATTTCTGCCTTCTGTGAGACCCCAGTTTGTGAAAAAGTACCCTTTCTACCACTTAAAATGTTCGTACTGGGGTGCTCTTTCCAAAATGGGGTCACTTCCTGGGGTTTTTAATTTCTGGGGACCTCAGGAATAATTTAAATGACATGGCAGTAAAAAAAACATGTCTGTTAATTCTGACCTGCAAAATCCATATTTTGCTGTTTGCCTCTAGAGGCCTGCTGTGCGCCAATACCCAGTACATTGGGCTACGAGCACATATGGGGTGTTGCCGTATTCGGGGGGAAATGGTGATCAAAATGTGGGGTGCATTTTGTCCCGTTACCCTTTGTGAGAGTGAAAAATGTGGGTGTATAGCAACTTTTTTGTCAAAAAATTGCAATTTTTCATTTTCACTTCCGCTTGAATCCTAATTCTAGGAAAAACCATTGAGCTCAAAGTGCTCACCACACACCTTGAAAGATTCCTTGAGGGGTGCTCTTTCCAAAATGGGGTCACTTTTTGGGGGTTTCCACTGTAGCGCCAGCTCAGGGGGTCTTCATGTGCGACATGGCTCCCAATTATTATTCCAGCTAATTTTGATCTCCAAAAGCCACATGGTGCTCCTTCCACTGTCAAGCCTGCTTTGCGCCAGAACATTGGGCTACGAGCACATTTGGGTTATTGCCGTATTCGGGGGGAAATGGTGATCAAAATGTGGGGTGCATTTTGTCCCGTTACCCTTTGTGAGAGTGAAACATTTGGGTGTATAGCAACTTTTTTGTCAAAAAATTGCAATTTTTCATTTTAACTTCCGCTTGAATCCTAATTCTGGGAAAAACCATTGAGCTCAAAGTGCTCACCACATACCTTGAAAGATTCCTTAAGGGGTGCTCTTTCCAAAATGGGGTCACTTTTGGGGGGTTTCCACTGTAGGGCCAGCTCAGGGGGTCTTCATGTGCGACATAGCTCCTAATTATTATTCCAGCTAATTTTGCTCTCCAAAAGCCAAATGGTGCTCCTTCCACTGTCAAGCCTGCTGTGCGCCAGCACATTGGGCTACGAGCACATTTGGGGTATTGCCGTATTCGGGGGGAAATGGTGATCAAAATGTGGGGTGCATTTTGTCCCGTTACCCTTTGTGAGAGTGAAAAATTTGGGTGTATAGCAACTTTTTTGTCAAAAAATTGCAATTTTTCATTTTAACTTCCGCTTGAATCCTAATTCTGGGAAAAACCATTGAGCTCAAAGTGCTCACCACACACCTCGAAAGATTCCTTAAGGGGTGCTCTTTCCAAAATGGGGTCACTTTTGGGGGGTTTCCACTGTAGGGCCAGCTCAGGGGGTCTTCATGTGCGACATAGCTCCCAATTATTATTCCAGCTAATTTTGCTCTCCAAAAGCCATATGGTGCTCCTTCCACTGTGAAGCCTGCTTTGCACCAGCACATTGGGCTACGAGCACATATGGGGTGTTGCCGTATTCGGGGGGAAATGGTGATCAAAATGTGGGGTGCATTTTGTCCCGTTACCCTTTGTGAGAGTGAAAAATGTGGGTGTATAGCAACTTTTTTGTCAAAAAATTGCAATTTTTCATTTTCACTTCTGCTTGAATCCTAATTCTAGGAAAAACCATTGAGCTCAAAGTGCTCACCACACACCTTGAAAGATTCCTTAAGGGGTGCTCTTTCCAAAATGGGGTCACGTTTGGGGGGTTTCCACTGTAGGGCCAGCTCAGGGGGTCTTCATGTGCGACATAGCTCCTAATTATTATTCCAGCTAATTTTGCTCTCCAAAAGCCATATGGTGCTCCTTCCACTGTGAAGCCTCCTGTGCGCCAGAACATTGGGCTACAAGCACATATGGGGTGTTTCTGTAAACTACAGAATTGGGGTAATAGATTTTGTGTTTTTTTTGTTGTTAACCCTTGATGGGTTTCATGGAAATTGGATTAAAACTTAAAATCTGCTAAAAAAATGGAATTTTGAAATTTAATTCCAATTTTCCGTCAATTCTCATGGAACACATAAAGGGTTAACAAAGTTAGTAAAATCAGTTTTGAATAGCTTGAGAGGTGTAGTTTCTAAAATGGGGTGATTTATGGAAAGTTTCCACTATATAAGCCCCACAAAGTAACCTTATATCTGAACTGGTCATTAAAAAAATGGGTTTTGGAAATCTTAAAATTTTAAGATTTGATTCAAATCTTAGAAGCCATATAACCCCCCCCAAAAAATAAAATGTCATATTCAAAATGATCCAAACATAAAGTCGACATATGGTGAATGTAAAAAAATAATTATTTTTGGAGGTATTACTATGTATTTTGAAATTAGAGAAATTGTAATTTAGTATTTTTCCAAATTTTTGGTAAATTATGTATTTTTTAATAAATAAAAATAAAATATTTTGCCACAAATTTACTACTGTTGTGAAGTACAATATGTGACGAGAAAACAATCTCAGAATGGCCTGGATAAGTAAAAGCGTTCCAAAGTTATTACCAAATAAAGTGACACATGTCAGATTTGCAAAAAATGGCCTGGGCATGAAGGTGAAAACAGGCCCGGGGTTGAAGGGGTTAATCACACTCATAGTTTCAGTCTTGAAAATGCAATCAACATCCTATCACCTTGATGGAAGAATGAGTAACTAGTATTTATGCCTGAGATTTCTTGTACAAGTCATTCTAATTGAGACAGACAGTTGGATGACTAGCGTCTTTAAGAAAAATGACAAATCCAGTTGGTCTGACGTTTTACTGCTGATAATCAGTTCAATGTTTTCCCATGAGCATCTTTATCTAGACCTTTCAAGAGAACAATACAGTAGTCATACTATCATCCCATTCTATACCAATCACTATCATGAGGATTACCCTTCAGCTAATATATTACCCTCACAGCAGCAGTAACCTGAAAATGGATTACCTATCTATATAGGAGGCCTTATCATGTGTGTTGCCTGCTACAGAACGGCTATATGTTTTGTTTCATTTTCAACAGTATAGTCAGGGGCGGTCTTGGGCACCACGCATCCTATGCATTTGCGTAGGGCCCCCGGCGTCCAAGGGGGCCCCCACGCTCTTCTCTTGTGCCGGTGCCCAAGACCACCCGCAGAGGGAGATGAGCGCTTCCATTGTGGAAGCGCTCATCTCCATAGTCATCTGTATCGCCGTCCTCAGGACGGCGATACAGATGCCTGTATTGTACTGGGGCAGGGGAGGGAGAGGCGTCTCCCCTGCCCGTTCCTCTGATAGGCTGCAGGCACTGGGCCTGCAGCCTATCAGAGGCCGGCTCAGGCGGCGCGATGACGTCATCGCGCCGCCTGAGCCGTACAGCGCGGGACACAGGCCGGAAGAGGCCTGCATCGCATCGCTGCCAGCACCATGGAGGTAAGTATAAGTGTTAATTTTTTTTTATTTTTTTTTTTATTGTAGCAGTCACCGACCGGAGCTCAATTGGGGGCATTTTGGGGGCATTTTTACTGGCACATGGGGGCACTGGGGGCATTTCTTCTGGCACATGGGGGCACTGGGGGCATTTTTACTGGCACATGGGGGCACTGGGGGCATTTTTACTGGGGTTTACTGGGGGGCATTTTTACTGGCACATGGGGGCATTTTTACTGGCACATGGGGGCATTTTTACTGGCACATGGGGGCACTGGGGGCATTTTTACTGGCACATGGGGGCACTGGGGGCATTTTACTGGCACATGGGGGCATTTTTACTGGCACATGGGGGCACTGTGGGCATTTTACTGGCACATGGGGCACTGTGGGCATTTTTTCTGGCACATGGGGGCACTGTGGGCATTTTTTCTGGCACATGGGGGCACTGGGGGCATTTTTACTGGCACATGGGGGCACTGGGGGCATATTTACTGGTACTGGGGGCATTTTTACTGGCACATGGGGGCATTTTTACTGGCACATGGGGGCACTGGGGGCATTTTTACTGGCACATGGGGGAACTGAGGGCATTTTACTGGCACGGGGCATTTTTAATGGCACATGGGGGCATTTTTACTGGCACATGGGGGCACTGGGGGCATTTTTACTGGCACAAGGGGGCACTGGGGCATTTTTACTGGCACTGGGGGCACTTCTGGCACATGGGGGCACTGGGGGCATTTCTTTATGGCATGGGAGCACTAGGGGCATTTTTCTGGCACATGGGGGCACTGGGGCATTTCTTACTGGCACATAGGGGCACTGGGGGCATTTCTTACTGGCACATGGGGGCACTGGGGGCATTTTTACTGGCACATGGGGGCACTGGGGGCATTTTTACTGGCACATGGGGGCACTGGGGGCATTTTTACTGGTACTGGGGGCATTTTTACTGGCACATGGGGGCACTGGGGCATTTTTACTGGCACATGGGTGCATTTTTACTGGCACATGGGGCACTGGGGGCATTTTTACTGGCACATGGGGCACTGAGGCATTTACTGGCACGGGGCATTTTTACTGGCACATGGGGGCACATGGGGGCATTTTTACTGGCACATGGGGGCACTGGGGGCATTTTTACTGGCACAAGGGGGCACTGGGGCATTTTTACTGGCACTGGGGGCACTTCTTACTGGCACATGGGGGCACTGGGGGCATTTCTTTATGGCATGGGAGCACTAGGGGCATTTTTCTGGCACATGGGGGCACTGGGGCATTTCTTACTGGCACATGGGGGGGCACTGGGGGCATTTCTTACTGGCACATGGGGGCACTGGGGGCATTTCTTACTGGCACATGATTTTGAGGGGGAATCAATGGGGGGAACTTCTGGCGCATTATTGGGGTATTTCTTACTGGCACATAATTTGGGGGGCATCTATGGGTGGGGAGCACTTCTTACTGGCACATTGGAAGCATTATTACTTCTGGGGCACAGTGGGGACATTAGTACTGTGGGGGGCACTATTACTGTGGGGGGCACCCTGGACAGTATCAGCGCAGTTATTTCTGGGGGACGGTATGTTCACACTATTACGGGACAGTATTTGCTGGGCGCAGTTATTTTAGGACACTGTGTGCCAATAATTATTGAAGGGCACTATCTGTGTGGTACTAGTGGCACAGTACTGGGGTGGTAGGATGATTTGTCCAGAAGATGTGAGGATGATGGAAAAGTAGTAAACTAAGATTTTTTTTCTGTCAAACTGCAGAGATAAGAAATGGCTGAAAAATGGCGTCTGGTCTGAAAGGAGAAGATGAGGAAAGAGAAGATCTACATCCGAGGAGACGTCACTGGATGTAAGAGGTATGAGGCGCTGTATTATACTGGATGTAAGAAGTATGGGGCGCTGTATTATACTGGATGTAAGAGGTATGGGGCGCTGTATTAGGCGGGGGGGGCCCAAGCTGAACTCTTGCACCAGGGCCCATGAGCCTTTAGCTACGCCCCTGCAGCCCAGCCAATAGAGAGCTGGGAGTCTGGGACACGCCATAGGCTGTGGGCAACCTTGACCCCCCCTCCAGTGAGGTGTAGGGGGTGTGTCATTGGGGGGGGGCGTGTCATCAGAGGCCGTGTCATCAGGGGTGTGAGGTGTCATTGGGGGGGGGCCCCCAGACATAACTTCGCTTAGGGCCCCAGAAATGCCAAGACCGCCCCTGAGTATAGTACTGCAGAAATGAAAACCAAGAATTCTAAAAAAAAGATTCTAAAAGCTTTCTATGAATGTTTAGTTTTAAACAATACCCCTTTAGCATGGAAATGCTCTAGTTTTCTTAATAGAAAACTGCTATGATGGAGATTTTCTCTCTGCATTGAACAGTGAATATTAGTTAATGTATAGGGTTATGTTTGTTTTCTAGGAAGATTATAGAACAATTGTTTTATCGCCTGGGACACTGATTATGGAACAATACAGATAATGTGAGATTGATTGAATCTTATTGAATTTCAGCTGAATGCTTTGAAGGATTTCAAACAAGTCTTATTAAAGGAAATCAATTCTGGCTACTCAGGCTGGAGTCTTTTCTATGGGAATGTTGTCTGTTTTCTTTCAGCATTCCTGCATTTTCCAGTAACTGGAGCAGAAATTTCACCTTAATGTAACCAGGGGAATAGTTCTAATTTACCTTTAGTCTTCCAGGTAATGGCAAGGGAGAAAATTCTGTAAATGTGAGGGAAATACTAATTCATGGTATAAAATGCAGAATTATATCATGGCTGGTACATGACATTAATGTAATGAGTGATGAAAGATATTACAGTGTTACCAGAAACGTTTTACATAAACTGCTAAATTCCTTTCCTAAAATAGGACAATGATTTACTGGTTAACAATAGGACTAATGGACAGAGCATAATGTTATGGAAACCCTCTTTTCTGGAATTTGGGAGAGACTTCACAGGGTCTCTATGTCTATCAGCGTGGTTCAAATAGATTCCTTTATAAAGCATCGAAGAGAAAGAAAAACATAGATGTTTCCAAATATCTGTCTCTGGGGAACAATGTCCTGCAGAGAATTTTATTGTCCATTAATATAATTAGGCCGGATTAAATTTATCAAATCAGTGTAAAGAAAAACTTCACATTTACCTATTATTGTGAAGACTAGACGTGATGTAAATTACATTGGGTACTGGAATCATTCTACATATACAATAGGATGATACGGAATTCTCCTGGCTCCCAATACTATACTAGTATGAACTGATTTTGTCCAGTTTGAACCATCCCATGGACATACCGTAGCTCATGAACTCTAAATGATGAAGTGTATGTGATGTGTAAAATGTATTGTAAATGCAGAACTCATCTTTATCATTTCTCCTCTTTTTCTCATTTACATACGACAGCAAACTACTTCCCACTACCCCAGTCGTAGCAGGAGGACTTTCCTAACTCTTCACCTATTCATTGAGATTGAGTTGTGTTCTGAATGTAAACAGCATTATACCTGGGAGGAAGAGTAATATCAGTCATCAGCTTCTCATTCTTCGTACCTGGATTGTATTGTACTACATACTTTTTTGCACAGCTTAGGAATAAGCCAAAACAAGAATTTTACGCATATATATATATATATATATATATACAGTACAGACCAAAAGTTTGGACACACCTTCTCATTCAAAGAGTTTTCTGTATTTTCATGACTATGAAAATTGTAGATTCACACTAAAGGCATCAAAACTATGAATTAACACATGTGGAATTATATACTTAACAAAAAAGTGTGAAACAACTGAAAATATGTCTTATATTCTAGGTTCTTCAAAGTAGCCACCTTTTGCTTTGATTACTGCTTTGCACACTCTTGGCATTCTCTTGATAAGCTTCAAGAGGTAGTCACCTGAAATGGTTTTCACTTCACAGGTGTGCCCTGTCAGGTTTAATAAGTGGGATTTCTTGCCTTATAAATGGGGTTGGGACCATGAGTTGTGTTGGGCAGAAGTCAGGTGGATACACAGCTGATAGTCCTACTGAATAGACTGTTAGAATTTTTATTATGGCAAGAAAAAAGAAGCTAAGTAAAGAAAAATGAGTGGCCATCATTACTTTAAGAAATGAAGGTCAGTCAGTCCGAAAAATTGGGAAAATTTTGAAAGTGTCCCCAAGTGCAGTCGCAAAAACCATCAAGCGCTACAAAGAAACTGGCTCACATGAGGACCGCCCTAGGAAAGGAAGACCACGAGTCACCTCTGCTGCGGAGGATAAGTTCATACGAGTCACCAGCCTCAGAAATCGCAGGTTAACAGCAGCTCAGATTAGAGACCAGGTCAATGCCACACAGAGTTCTAGCAGCAGACACATCTCTACAACAACTGTTAAGAGGAGACTGTGTGCAGCAGGCCTTCATGGTAAAATAGCTGCTAGGAAACCACTGCTAAGGACAGGCAACAAGCAGAAGAGACTTGTTTGGGCTAAAGAACACAAGGAATGGACATTAGACCAGTGGAAATCTGTGCTTTGGTCTGATGAGTCCAAATTTGAGATCTTTGGTTCCAGCCACCATGTCTTTGTGCAACGCAGAAAAGGTGAACGGATGGACTCTACATGCCTGGTTCCCATTGTGAAGCATGGAGGAGGAGGTGTGATGGTGTGGGGGTGCTTTGCTGGTGACACTGTTGGGGATTTATTCAAAATTGAAGGCATACTGAACCAGCATGGCTACCACAGCATCTTGCAGCGGCATGCTATTCCATCCAGTTTGCGTTTAGTTGGACCATCATTTATTTATCAACAGGACAATGACCCCAAACACACCTCCAGGCTGTGTAAGGGCTATTTGACCAAGAAGGAGAGTGATGGGGTGCTACGCCAGATGACCTGGCCTCCACAGTCACCAGACCTGAACCCAATCGAGATGGTTTGGGGTGAGCTGGACCGCAGAGTGAAGGCAAAAGGGCCAACAAGTGCTAAGCATCTCTGGGAACTCCTTCAAGACTGTTGGAATACCATTTCAGGTGACTACCTCTTGAAGCTCATCAAGAGAATGCCAAGAGTGTGCAAAGCGGTAATCAAAGCAAAAGGTGCCTACTTTGAAGAACCTAGAATATAAGACATATTTTCAGTTGTTTCACACTTTTTTGTTAAGTATATAATTCCACATGTGTTAATTCATAGTTTTGATGCCTTCAGTGTGAATTTACAATTTTCATAGTCATGAAAATACAGAAAACTCTTTGAATGAGAAGATGTGTCCAAACTTTTGGTCTGTACTGTATATATACATGTATATATATCGACAAGCTAATATTCAACCTGTAGTATTCCTGAAATCCAGCCCCCCCAAATTTTTACATTTACTAGGACTAGATGATGGTTGACAATCTTATTGTCCCAGACGTTATCGTCAATCAGTGTGTTGACTTCCTGGCCTTCAAGTTCAACATATCGCGGATCGGGTTGACAGATTACTGGGAGGGGCTGGAGCAGTCATGGTCCATATCAGAACCAATGACAAAGTTAGAGGTAGGTGGAGCATCATTAAAAATTATTTTAGGGATTTAGGTCACAAGCTTAGGGCAAGGATCCCAAAGGTAGTGTTTTCCGAAATACTAACTGTACCATGAGCCACAAAAGAAAGGCAGCGGGATATCAGGAAGGTAAACAAGTGGCTCAAGAACTAATGTAGGAAGGAGGGGTTTGGGTTCCTGGAGTACTGTGCCGACTTCTCTCTCGGCTACAGGCTCTACCATAGGGATGGGCTGCACCTCAATGGGGAAGGGGCAACTGTGTTGGGGGAGAAGATGGCTATAAGGCTGGAGGAGTGTTTAAACTAGGGACTGGGGGAGATTAATTACATTATAAGAGGGGAAGATAGTATGGATAGAGACCTGGGACGAGGTAATGGAACTGGGGGAGGAATGGAAGGAGGGACTAGAATAGTTCAGAAGGAAAGGTGTAGTGTAAAAAATATACATAAACCTCTTAATTGTATGTACACTAATGCCAGAAGCCTGACTAATAAAACTGGTGAACTGGAATTAGTGATGTGTGACGAGGACTATTACATAGTGGGAGTAACTGAGACATGGCTGGATGATAGCTATAAATGGGCAGTTAACATACAGGGTTACAGTCTGTTTAGAAAGGATCGCCAAAACTGGAGAGGTGAAGGGGTCTGCCTTTATGTAAAGTCCTGTCTAAAGCCCACACTTCAGGAAGATATAAGTGAGGGACATGAACACCTGGAGTAACTGTGGGTAGAAATACATGGAGGCAAAAACAATATTAAAATATTAATAGGAGTTTATTATAAACAACCTAATATACCAGAGTCCATAGAAAATAGAAATAGACGAGGCGGCAAATCATAATGAGGTCGTTATTATGGGGGACATCAACTACCCAGATATAGACTGGGAAACTGAAACCTGTAGATCTCATAAAGGAAACCGGTACTTGGCAATAACCAAAGATCATTACCTTTCCCAACTGGGTTAGGACCTGACTAGAGGGACAGCCATACTGGACTTAGTATTAACCAATAGACCTGACAGAACAGCAGATGTGTAGGTTGGGGGACATCTGGGAAATAGTGACCATAAAATAATAACCTTCCAATTGACATTCAAAAGAGTGTTTCTTCAGGGAGGAACAAAAATACCAAACTTCAAAAAAGCAAAATCTAGCCAACTAAGAGAGGCCATATGTGTCACAAACGTGCCTACATCAGGTTGCAGGCATTCGGCTAGACTTTCTGCTGACATTGTTGTTGTGTGGTGTGGATCTTGGCTGAGATCCGGTTGCTGAAATATCTGCATTAAGATAAGTGTCATTTTCCCTTTTGTGTTTATCCTACTTTTCCCTGTTGTGGTTTTGCCTTCTGGAGTCTCCTATTCATCCATCCTTGGGGGAACGGGTTGACTCCTTCCCCTGTCACTAGTGGCAGGGTTCTCTAGGGTCAGGTGTTATTAGGTTCCTGTGTATGAACTCTCCTACACCTAAGGCCTGTTCATACTGGTAGTCAGTCAGGGCCTAGTTTCAGGGTTTCCTACAGGAGGTGACCGTTTCCCTTGTTTGGTCCTTTTCCCTTCCCTCTTACGCTTGGTGTGGCTATACCCTCTACACCAGAGCGTGACATTATGCCTAACTAACTGGGACAAAGTACACAAAAATAAAAATACAGCCACAAAATGGGATATTTTTAAAAGCATCCTAAAATCTAATTGTGAGAGGTACATACCTTATGGGAATAAAAGGTTAAAGAACAACAAAAAAACAATGTGGATAAATAGAACTGTAACGAAAGCAATAAATGACAAGAAGAAAGCATTTAAGTCACTAAAACAGGAGGAGAGCGAGGATGCATTGAAAAACTATAAGGAAAAAACAGAATATGTAAAAGACAAATAAAAGCAGTCAAACTAGAGATTGAGAGATTAATTGCCAAAGAGAGTAAAACTAACTCTAAAATGTTCTTCAATTATATAAATGGTAAAAAGTATAAACCTGAATACCCTTACAGAGTAATGAGGGGGGAGTTGCAGAGAGCTATGAGGAGAAAGCAAAGCTATTAAATATTTTTTTCTCCTCTCTATTCACTGAGGAAAATAAACTGTCAGATAAACTGCAGAATGTAAACGTAAATTCCCGATTAAAAGTGCCCTGTCTCACCCAGTAAGAAGTACACCGGCATCTTAAAAAGATTAAAATAGACAAATCGCTAGGACTAGATGGCATACACCCCCGTATCCGAAGAGAATTAAGTAATGTCATAGCCAGACCATAATTTCTGATATTTAAGGACTCTATACTGCCAGCGAATATTACACAGGATTGACGCATAGCCAATATTCAAAAAGAGAGCCCGGAAACTATAGGCCGGTAAGTTTAACATCTGTTATGGGTAAACTGTTTGAAGGTTTTCTAAGAGATGTTATCTTGGAGTACCTTAAGGAAAATAAGCAAATAACGCCATATCAGCATGGCTTTACCCTCCACACCAGAGCGTGACATTATAAACCGCCAAACAAAAATTAATGTCATTTTTATGCAGACATGGATGCTATTACTCCGCTTATTGAACGGCTGCAGGGACTCTGCTTGGAGGTAGCTGACATCCACAACCAGATTCAGAGACCAAAGGCTGGTGGTTCTGGGGGCGCTGGGTGTCAGGCCTGTTTGGAGCCTAAGGTCACCCTCCCGGACATATTTTCTGGGGGATATGATAATTTTATTCTATTCAGGGAGGCGTGCAAATTGTATTTCAAACTGCGTCCACATTCTTCTGGAGCAGAAGGTTGGTGTGGTCATCTCGCTGCTTAAAGGGGATGCACAGTCATGGGCCTTTTCTCTGCCGACCGGATCGCAGTCTCTCCGGTCGGTAGATTAATTTTTCAAGGCTTTGGGGATTATCTATGATGACCCGGATCGTATCTTCCTGGCCGAGACCCAGATACGTGACCTTCGTCAGGGTGAGCACTCGGTTGAGATCTATTGCTCTGAGTTCCGGAGGTGGGCAACCAATACTGAATGGAACGATCCGGCTCTACGTAGCCAATTCTGTCAAGGATTATCAGAAAGGCTGAAGGATGCTTTGGCCTTTCATGAAACCCCTGTGTCTTTGGAAGCTGCTATGTCTCTTGCTGTACGCATGGATAGGCGCCTAAGAGAGCGATCTAGGGGCCCCCGCTCCCAGGACGTACTATCACGTAGTGTATTGTCTTCCTATGACACTTTGGGTGAAGATTCCCCTGGGTTGATGTCAGGGGACGAACCCATGAAGTTAGGGGGAGCTACTCCTGTTTCCACTCTTAAGCATTTTGGTAATAAGAAGGGTGTGTGTCTTTTCTGTGGTCAGAAAGGACACTTTGTCAATGTATATCCATGCATTCAATCTCTAAAAGAGAGAAAAGAAAAGGGGGCGTTGAATTCTCGTCTCACTCTTGGTGGGGTGGGTAGAGAAACTGAAAATGTGCATTTGTCTTCATCCTGTAGTACCCGTTTTCTCCTGACTGCCAAGGTGGCGCTAGAGTCAAGGGTTGTGAGAATTAAGTTGTTTATTGATAGCGGGGCAGGGGTGAACTTGATTGATGCTCAGTTTGTCCGTATGCATGAATTGTCTCCAAGTACATTGGAAAAGAAGATTTCTGTGTTTGCCATTGATTCTGCACTTCTATCCCAGAAGTGTTTGTCTCAAATGGTGTATGATATCAAATTAAGTGTGGGTGAATTTCATTAGGAGCTCATTTCATGTGTTGGAAGGTCTTTCTGCTCCTGTGATTCTGGGTTTACCGTGGTTAAGCAAACATAATCCGACCATTGACTGGCATACTAGACAAATTGTGGATTGGAGTGATTATTGCGTTGACAATTGTCTTAATACCTCTTTTTCTGCTTTAACTTCTAAGACACTTCCCTCTTTTATATGGGATTTCTCTGATGTATTTTCTGAAGGTGGATGTCAGGATTTACCCCCTCACCGGGAATACGATTGTCCTATCAATCTTATCCCTGGAGCAAAATTGCCCAAATCTAGGCTGTATAACCTTTCTGGACCTGAGAGAACGGCCATAAAGGAATATATTGCTGAGAGTTTGGCTAACGGTCATATTAGACCTTCCAAAACTCCAGTGGCAGCTGGGTTTTTCTTTGTAAAGAAAAAGGACGGGACTCTTAGGCCATGTCTGGATCTTCGTGAACTCAATTGGATTACTGTCCGTGATCCGTACCCCCTTCCTTTGATTCCTGACTTGTTTAATCAGATTGTGGATGCCAAGGTGTTCTCCAATTTAGACTTAAGGGGGGCATATAATCTGGTCAGGATCAAGGAAGGGGATGAATGGAAGACAGCTTTTAATACTCCGGAGGGCCACTTTGAGAACTTGGTCATGCCTTTAGGGTTGACCAATGCTCCTGCTGTCTTCCAGCATTTTGTTAATGACATTATTCATCACCTGGTGGGGAGTTTGTAGTCGTGTATTTGGATGACATACTAATCTATTCTCCAGATATGGTGACACATCAGGATCACGTTAGACAGGTGTTGCAGATCTTAAGAGATAACAAGTTGTATGCAAAATTAGAGAAATGTGTTTTTGCTGTACATGAGGTGCAATTCTTAGGATACCTGCTTTCATCTTCAAGTTTTCATATGGATCCAGAGAAAGTTCGTGCTGTTCTGGACTGGGACTGACCTGAAAATCTGAAGACTCTTATGCGATTTTTGGGGTTCACCAACTATTACCGAAAATTTATTAAGAACTATTCAACAATAGTGAAACCCTTAACTGACATGACTAAGAAAGGGACGGATGTCTCAGTGTGGTCTGATGCAGCGTTGCAAGCCTTCTCCGCTGTGAAGGAGTGCTTCTCTTCTGCACCTATATTGGTGCAGCCAGATGTGTCACAACCTTTCATTGTGGAGGTTGACGCATCCGAGGTGGGGGTAGGAGCAGTTTTATCACAGGGCCCGTCACCTGGTAAATCGCACCCATGTGCTTTTTTTTCGAAAAAACTCTCTGCTGCGGAGAGAAATTATGATGTGGGTAACAGAGTTTCTGGCCATTAAGTTAGCTTTTGAGGAATGGCGTCATTGGTTGGAAGGGGAGATTCACCCAATCACTGTATTCACTGATCACAAAAATCTGGCTTACCTGGAGTCGGCTAAAGGACTTAATCCGAGGCAGTCCAGATGGTCTTTCTTCTTCACCAGATTCAATTTTATTGTCACATATCGTCCTGGAATTAAGAATGTGAAGGTGGATGCCTTGTCACGTAGTTTTCCCGGAGGTGGTGATTTTGAGGATCCGAGTTCTATACTGTCCGAAGGAGTGGTGATATCTGCTCTTTACCCTGATCTTGAGGCTAAGGTGTTTGAGACCCAGGGAGATGCACCGGAATCTTGCCCCCCCCCGGGAAGTTGTTTGTTCCTTCTGATTTGCGTCATAAGGTGTTTGAGGAACATCATTCTTCGGTGCTTGCAGGACACCCTGGGAGTAAATCCACTGTCGACCTCATCTCTCGTAGATTCTGGTGGCCGGGGCTGCGTAAGTGTGTTGAGGACTATGTGTCGGCCTGTAGTGTCTGTGCATGCGCTAAGGTGACACATACTCGACCTTCTGGACCCCTACTTCCATTACCCATCCCGTCCAGACCATGGACTCACTTATCCATGGACTTCATCACTAATCTGCCTGATTTGTCTGGTAAGACAGTTATTCTGGTGGTTTTAGATCGTTTTAGTAAAATGGCGCACTTTATTGCATTACCCGGACTCCCCAATGCACAAGTGTTTGACAACATTGTGAAACTTCATGGCATTCCCACTGACGTGGTCTCTGATCGTGGGACTCAGTTTGTGTCCAGATTCTGGAGGGCATTCTGTACTCGGCTTGGGGTACAACTGTCTTTTTCCTCTGCCTTTCACCCCCAGATGAATGGGCAGACTAAGCGTACCAATCAGAGTCTGGAGACTTACTTGGGATGTTTTGTCTCTGAGAACCAGGAGGAGTGGTCCTCTTTTTTGTCTCTGGCAGAGTTTGCCATAAATAATCGCAGACAGGACTCCACTGGTAAGTCACCATATTTTGGTGCATATGGATTTCACCTGCAGTTTGGCACATTTTCTGGTTCTGATACTTCTGGTATTCCTGAGGAAGAACGTTTTTCATCATCATTGTCATCTATATGGCAGAAAATTCAAAATAACTTGATAAATATGGGTAACAAGTACAAACGTGTGGCTGACAGGAAATGTATGAATGGTCCGGACCTAAGTGTGTGTGATTTTGTGTGGCTGTCAACTAGGAACATTAAGTTGAAAGTTCCTTCTTGGAAGTCGGGTCCAAGATTTATTGGCCCATATAAGATCACGGCCATTATTAATCCTGAACTTCCTCAGGCTCTGAAAATCCATAATGTGTTTCACAGATCTTTGTTGAAGAGATATGTTGAACCTCTGGAGCTATCTCCCTTGACACCCGTGCCTGTCTTGGTAATTTGGAATTCCAGATCGTCAAGATCATTGATTCTCGAGTTCTCCGTGGAACTCTTCAATATCTTGTTCACTGGAAGGGTTATGGACCTGAGGAGAGGACATGGGTACTGGCATCTGACGTGAATGCCAGTCGTTTGGTGAAAGCCTTTCACAGGTCTCATCCTGATAAAGTTGGGCCTGGGTGCCCGGAGGTCACCCGTAAAAGGGGGGGGGTAATGTCACGAACGTGCCTGCATCAGGTTGCAGGCGTTTGGCTAGACTTTCTGCTGACATTTTTGTGTGTGGTGTGGATCTCGGCTGAGATCCGGTTGCTGTGATATCTGCATTAAGATAAGTGTCATTTTCCCTTTTGTGTTTATCCTACTTTTCCTTGTTGTGGTTTTGCCTTCTGGAGTCTCCTGTTCGTCCGTCCTTTTGGAGGAATGGGTTGACTCCTTCCCCTGTCACTAGTGGCAGGGCTCTCTAGAGTCAGGTGTTATTAGGTTCCTGTGTATGAACTCTCCTACACCTAAGGCCTGTTCATACTGGTAGTCAGTCCTGGCCTAGTTTCAGGGTTTCCTACAGGAGGTGACCGTTTCCCTTGTTTGGTCCTTTTCCCTTCCCTCTTACGCTTGGTGTGACTATACGCTCTACACCAGAGTGTGACATTATGCCTAACTAACTGGGACAAAGTACACAAAAATAAAAATACAGCCACAAAATGGGATATTTTTAAAAGCATCCTAAAATCTACTTGTGAGAGGTACATATCTTATGGGAATAAAAGGTTAAGGAACAAGAAAAAAACAATGTGGATAAATAGAACTGTAAAGAAAGCAATAAATGACAAAAAGAAAGCATTTAAGTCACTAAAACAGGAGGAGAGCAAAGATGCATTGAAAACTATAAGGAAAAAAACAGAATATGTAAAAGACAAATAAAAGCAGTCAAACTAGAGACCCAGAGATTAATTGCCAAAGAGAGTAAAACTAACTCTAAAATGTTCTTCAATTATATAAATGGTAAAAAGTATAAACCTGAAGGTGTTGGCCCCTTACAGAGTAATGAGGGGGATGTTGCAGAGAGCTATGAGGAGAAAGCAAAGCTATTAAATATTTTTTTTCTCCTCTGTATTCACTGAGAAAAATAAACTGTCAGATAAACTGCAGAATGTAAACGTAAATTCCCAATTAAAAGTGACCTGTCTCACCCAGTAAGAAGTACACCGGCGTCTTAAAAAGATTAAAATAGACAAATCGCTAGGACCAGATGGCATACACCCCTGTATCCGAAGAGAATTAAGTAATGTCATAGCCAGACCATAATTTCTGATATTTAAGGACTCTATACTGCCAGCGAATATTACACAAGATTGGCGCATAGCCAAATATTAAAAAAGGTCCAAAATAGAGCCCGTAAACTATAGGCCGGTAAGTTTAACATCTGTTGTGGGTAAACTGTTTGAAGGTTTTCTAAGAGATGTTATCTTGGAGTACCTTAAGGAAAATAACGCCATATCAGCATGGCTTCATGAGGGATCAGTCATGTCAAACTAATTTAATCAGTTTCTATGAGGAGATAAGTTCTAGATTGGACCGCGGCGAATCAATGGATGTCGTATATCTGGACTTCTCCAAAGCATTACCACATAAAAGGTTAATATATAAGATGAGAATTCTTAGACTGGGAGAAAATGTCTGTATGTGGGTAAGTAACTGGCTAGTGAAAGAAAACAGAGGGTGGTTATTAACGGTACAGACTCAGATTGGGTCACTGTCACGGTATCACAGGGGTCAGTATTGGGCCTTATTCTCTTCAATATATTTATTAATGATCTTGTAGAAGTTTTGCACAGTAAAATATCAATTTTTGCAGATGACACTAAACTGTGTAAAGTAATCAACACGGAAGAGGACAGTATACTGTTACAGCTGGATCTGGATAGATTGCTTGGGCAGAGAAGTGGCAGATGAGGTTTAACACTGACAAATGTAAGATTATGCACATTGGAAGGAATAATGCAAGTCACCAGTACATACTAAATGGTAAAACACTAGGATCACTGACATGGAAAGGGCCTTAGGAATTTTAGTGAACAGCAAACTAAGCTGCAGAAACCAGTGTCAGACAGCTGCTGCCAAGGCCAATAAAATAATGGGTTGCATCAAAAGGGGCATAGATGCCCGTGATGAGAACATAGTCCTGCCACTTTACAAATCACTAGTCAGACCACACATGGAGTACTATGTACAGTTCTGGGCTCCTGTGAGCAAGGCAGACATAGCAGAGCTGCAGAAGGTTCAGAGGAGGGCAACTAAAGTAGTAACTGGAATGGGTGGACTACAGTACCCAGAAAGATTATCAAAATTAGGGTTATTCACTTTAGAAAAAATGCGACTAAGGGGAGATCTAATAACGTATATCTAATAACGTAAATATGTATACATATATCAGGGGTCAGTATAGAGATCTCTCCCATCATCTATTTATCTCCAGGACTATGACTGTGATGAGGGGACATTCTCTGCTTCTGGAGGAAAAAAGGTTTGTACACATAGAAGAGGATTCTTTACGGTAAGAGCGGTGAGACTATGGAACTCTCTGCCTGAGGAGATGGTGATGGTAAGTACTCTGAAAGAGTTCAAGAGAGGCCTGGATATATTTATGGAGTGTAATAATATTACAGGCTATAGCTACTAGAGAGGGGTTGTTGATCCAGGGAGTAATTCTGATTGCCTGATTGGAGTCCGGAAGTAATTTTTTTCCCTAAAGTGGGGAAAATTGGCTTCTACCTCACAGGGGATGTTTTTGCCTTCCTCTGGATCAACTTTTAGGATAACAGGCCAAACTGGATGGATAGATGTCTTTTTCGGCCTTATAAACTATTTTACTATGCTATATAACACATTATTTAGAGATTGAGTCCATGGTGGCAGCATGATCAGTCCCAGTAGCTTTCAATGGGTGCATCATGCTTGGCTTCAAGGTTCAGGATCTTTTTGCAGTTACAGGCATGGATCCAAGTGTCTCTGCATTGGAGCTTCACTGAGGTGGCTCTAGTGAGCTACATTTGGGTTGACCCACTATATCTTGGCTCTAAAAATTTCCTGATGTGTCTCTTTACCACCACACAATCTCCAGGTTTTAAATCAAATTCCCTGGATACTGTTGGGAACTGGGATGGAAGAAAGAACACGGTTATGAGTTTCAATTTGTTGCTAATGCAGTTCCTGGACATACTGCAACAGTGAGCCATGAGTGGCTTGCAGCTGCTGGACAACCATTTCTTGGGGATACTCTCAAAGAGTATCTCATATGGGACAGGTTTTGTCTCCCTCCTGACAGGTTACAAAGCAATAGGTAAACGCTCCACCCATAACATCTGAGTTTCCTCCATAACCTCTGAATTTTCAATTTCAGGGTGCTATTTAAGTGTTCCACCTTGCCACTACTTTGGCTGTGCAGGGCACGTGGAAGGCTTATTCTATTCCTAGGGTCACTGTGGTCTCCTTCATAAGTTCATCATTAAAATGGGTGCCCCTATTACTTTTTATGGCCTCTGACAACCCATATCTGCAGATCACTTCACTCATTAGTTACTTGGCCCTTGTTGTTCGCTTTGGTCACAGGCCAGACTTCAGGCCATCCTAAAAAGAAAATCTACACAGACCAAGACATATTAGTAAGAAACCAACATTCTGAAAGGATTATCTGGTTTCAAGGTACTTTGGAACTCGCGTAGGCCTGCCTGGGTTATACCTTACATAAGTAAGGCAATCCTGCACAAACTGAGCAGCTACATTCTGGAACCCTGGGGCAAGTCAGTTCTACAAGAATATGGCAAACATCACTCCCTTGTACTTGTGAACCACAGAATGAGCCAGGGCAGCCATCATGGGAAACAAACATCAGGGCATGCAGACCTTAGTATGTACATCCTAAAGACCTCCTTCTCCTTGTGTGGCACCTCCCTCCATCCATACCTTTTTCTCATGAGGGGATGTCTGGTTCTGGAGGGTCTGTAGCAGTTCTATAAACACTAAAACGTAACAGCCAGGAATAAAGTAAAATAATGAATCTTTATTACATGATTACAACAAAATCACACAATTAAAACATAAGATCTGTGGTGGTACAAGAGGCACAGGGAAGCAGGGAATCACTATGGACGGCACAAGGTTACTATTATAAGGAGATATCACCCATCCTAGTATCACTCGCATGAGGTATAACAAGATACTTAATATAGTGCAAGTGCAAGAAAAAATATATAAGTATATTATTCAGTGACCAAGAGCTGAAGTACAAAACGCCCAGTGAGACCAGAGAACAATTGGAAGAATAAGTCATAAATATACCATACCGGCCAAAGGGACCCTGCGCCCCGATGAGCGTTTCGCTCAAAGCTTCATCAGCAGTTCTATGTCAACCATGACCAGAGTTGATGGGGCAGCCACCATCAAGGGGAGTAATACTGCCTCTTTAGCCGCTTGGTCTACCAGAGCATTTTCTATAGCTACAGGGGTTTGCTCTGTGGTACATATGTGATGGCACCTTCAATATGGCTGCCCGTTTAGGTAATGTCAGTGAGTCTAATAGCTGTTGTACAGCCTTAGCATTCTTTGTACAGTAGGCTTACTTACAGAGGTTAAGAAGTTGTGGCTCCAACAAATGGCTCCACAATCATGTGCTACGCCAAACAAATACCTCGAGTTGGTATAGATCTTCACCTCCTTTTCCTTTCCTATTTCCCTTTGTCCACATTCCACCAATTAGGACCATCTACAAAAATACTCAGCAAAAGGATTAGTGAGACATACATAGATGATATTTTGCTAACTCTTTGGTTTCCATGTCCTTCAGTGTCTGACAATCATGTTTATATGTCATAACTAACTGGTCCTCTTTATCACTGACCAGTTAAAAAGGTAGTGGTGTCTCAATTTTATCTATGTCTTTTACAATCTCCCCCTTTTTGAACTCACGGGGAGTCGCATGGATGGGTTCAGAACATTACAACATTTTATAATAACACTGGGAGTGTAATAAGCACAACCTCATATTTGTTGAGTCAGTGGAAAGTTGTCTGGTCTAGACTTGCTGTAAGTTTTAAGACACCAAGGAAACCTATTAAGGAGATGCATATGATGGTTTGCTGTGGTACACCTGAGACGTGCCACCAAGGTACCCAGCCTTGGTAGAGTGGAAGCCAGTAACTAGAGTGTCCACTAAGATAGATAGCGGACACTGTTGCTACTTAGTATAGTTGGTATCAGTTAATCCAGGCCTGGCTTTTACTGGGAATAAGCAAAGTGCTGGGTGGGTGCTAATTCCCCACAATCCACTCCAGGTTTTATACATGTCCATGATTGTGTTTAAAAGTCAGCAGCATAAACAGGGTGGGTCTCTATGGGTGAGAAGATACAGATCACAGACTGCAAGGCATGTATGAAGCAAACACTAGCCTGTGGACGGTCCTAGAGGAGACCCGAGTCTGCAGTACTTTATTTTGGATGTCATGAACTGATTTCCTGACCAGCTGCGATCCGGCTGTACTAAAGTGTAAGTTGGCTGGAACAAGCAATAAACTGTATTGAATTGACTTTGTTGTGTCCCTTCCTTTCTTCATAACTGGTCATAGGACCACTTATGAGGAACCCATAGATCTCACCTGAGTTGTCCTTTTTTCTAAAGTGAATAACCCTAATTTTGATAATCTTTCAGGGTACTGTAGTCCACCTATTCCAGTTATTACTGTAGTTGCCCTCCTCTGAACCTCTTCCAGCTCTCCTATGTCTGCCTTGTTCACAGGAGTCCAGAACTGTACACAGTACTCCATGTGTGGTCTGACTAGTGATTTGTAAAGTGGAAGGACTACGCAGCCACGCAAAAGTGCTGTAATAGACCTGAAAGTTAGTACTTGACACTCTGAGGTCTCCTAGGACTCAGATCTTTTATATCCTGTTGTTCTCGGTTTCTTTTATTTATTTATTTATTTATTTATTTTTTACAGATTTTAGCTCTTTCTCTCCTCTTCCACCCCCTTTTAAGCTCTTTAACGCAATGATGGCAATCGCCTGGGAATCGGGTGCGCCCTAAAGGCAGAGCAAGAGAGGCCTTGCCAGCAAGCAGGTTGCAGTCTGCATGGAGGAACAGAGAAGGCCCGGCTGGACCTGGCCTTAAGAAGGGAACAGAAGGAGGCGGCTTCATGATGTTGGGTACTAGGTGCCTATTGCAGGTGAGCCAAACAGCGGTGTCCTCAGGCTGAAGCTGCAACAGATAGGTAGGTAGATAGATATATAGATGGAAATCACAGTAATCCTGTGATATTAATACATTGCTGTGAAGCTCTAGCCTAAAAGTTTCAGCCATTTCACACATTTCCAAATGACTTATTACATCAGCATTGTTTTTTATCCAGCACTTGCATACCATTCTGTAGATATTTGTATGTGTATATTTAGAAGCTTTTGAAGCCTAAGGGGAAAAGTTGCCCATAGCAACCAATCGAGGCAATGTTCTATTGGTTGCCATGAGTAAGTAAGCCAGTTTTCCTTTACATTTCCCTCTAAAGGCCCCTTTACAGTGTCCGAACATCAGCCAGATAATTGCTAACAAATGTTCACAGGAATGCTCGTTAGCGATTATCTGTCGGTTTAAAAGTGGCACCAATTACCCGTTGAACGAGCCAAACACTTATTCAGCGGGTGATTGGATTTTTCATGTGGTCACCTAAATCATTGTTTGCCAACAGCAGATCATGCCGTCTAAACACAGTCTGCTGCCAGCAATGATTCTGTATGGGGGTGAGCAATGGCATTAGTGATGTAAATGCAGTGGTCTCCACTGACGAGCAGGCGATTGTGGGGAAGGAACGCTTCCTTCCTGACAATCGTCTGCTTGATTGAACAGTGTAAAGAGGCCTTTAGTCTTTTTCTAAACCCAACTTCCTTTTCCGACTTCAGATGGATCTGTCAGACACGGCATGTATCAATGATTGCTTTACTGTGACAATGTGCTAATAAAACTAACAGATGGAATCCATCCAGTCGCTCTTATTTTAGTAACATCATTACAGCAATAAGCCATGAAGAGTTTCTCATTGTGCATTAATGTGATAAGCATGAAATGTCTTGCTGATTAGTCAAACAAAGGCAAGCTGCAAACACTAGCTTCAACAAGACAATATTATATTCCATCTAAACGCGCCCACTTTCCGCGTGCAGTATGTTTATTTGTAGCCACTTTGTCACAACACAGTATAATGCGATGCAAACAAAGTGACAAGTCAGGAAAATAAAACATAAATGCTTAACACCTCATCTGTGAGCTTACAAATACCTGAGAGCTGTGGTAATTTTCTTACACAATAGAGAGAGGGGAAAACATGGCCAGCAACTTATCATTGTGGCACCCTTTATGGGAATAGGTAGATGGGAAGGAGGGGTGAGGGTTTTGACAAAACATATGCTTCAGGAGCTGCATAGATGCCAGGCAGGGCCAACAAGCCAATCTACCCGGGCTTGGTTATTTAGATTCTGGGCTAGGGCAATGAACAGAGCTCTTTTCCTAGCCGAAGGAAATTCTAGCTACCTCTGCTTCCCATGAGCTACCTGGGGCACTTGACAATTCTGAAGCTCAGTATTGACTACTTAAGATATCTTGAAAGTCTTTTTTCTTACTACCAGTAAGTAATCATATTTTGGGGAACTTCTAATTCCTTCTAAATAGGCTGCCAGGTTTCAGGAGGAAACCAGACAAACTTTGTTATCCACCTGCAATAAAGAACTGGTAAGTATCTGACAGATCTGGTACTCCCAGGTGGGTACTATTTACCCGATTGCAGAAACAACATCACATCAATGTGGTCACAACACATGACCACTGATGTCACTGACTGGCTTAGTTGTGTACTTTAAGCAGAACTGTCTCCATTATTCAGATATGAACTTACTCCATGGAATAATTAACTCAGGTGCTTGCTATTGTAATATAGTCTTCTAAGAGGTGGTTTACAGAAATGGATCACTATCACATGGATGAACACAGATTTCTCCTCTTCTTACTGGTCCTAGTTGTCTCAAGCAAGCTAAAGTATACACTCCTCATTTTGATTTGCTGTCTGATTTATAATCCCAGGCAATATTCAATAGTCTGATGTAGGAAAAAAGAAAGTAATATAAAAGCTTTTTAAGTAATACCTAAGTACCTCAGCACTTGTGGTTGTTCAAGTGACTCCACATCAGTGTTGAACTGGGATTCCAGGCTTTTGAATAAAAGAAATAGATGCTAGTGGTGAGTGATTAGCTCCAAATGGGATTTATGTCCTGGACATTTGGGGTCCACTATGGCTTCAGAGACTCGGCCCAGCGGAGGATCCTCTGGTACTCTGGTAGGCCAGTCTAACCCTGCTCCACATTAGAGGAGGATGATTTCTGCATCTGTTAAACCAGTGGTGAATAGGGAATTCTTGTCCAAAGATGAACAATAAAGCAACAAATGAATAGGGTAAAAAAAAAAAAATAAACATTTCTGCCGTAGTAAGCACCACAGTAAAACTGGCAATGATCACATTCAATTAACTAAAAAACATAATTATCTAGCCTGTTCTGCTTACAATAATCCACCATCCTGTAGAAATTCTCCAAAATGTGCTAGTGATGAGCAAAGTTTTCAAAAATTCGATTCGGCTGAGTCACCGGACTTAGACAAGAAATTTGATTTGCCATTTTAATGCAGAAGCCAGAGTTCAGTAAATGCCTTAGGATTAATTAAATGCCTCTGCATTGTATTGATGATGATATAGATAACCTTTCTATTCAGGTACATACAGTATATTAGTTCATGTTTGTCATTACTTACAGTACAGTAAGTACACATCGTATTAGCACATCTTCTGCAACATATGATACGTCTAAAGAAATAATTTATTTGTTCATGCTGCCTTGCCAATGAAATCTGTCATAGTTATAGATTCTATTTTGTAGCATCTATTATGAAAGAAGCAAAGTAAAGATGTTATGCTTGATTTTTCCTATATGGACCCCTAGAGATCTTACTTTTACTAGAATACAGTATAAAATTGAACTATTTCAAGAATGTTTTTACTTTTATTCTAATGTGCTTTTTTAACTAATTAAAATTAATTATTCTTATAAAAAGCAATAAAAAATTGTATTTTTTTTCTTGTCATACATTTTTTGTATATTTCATGTATGCAATTATTTGTCTCACTTGCTGTTCTAGAGAATATTCTGGGCATGATCTGTGTCATGTTCAGAGATCAGAAGAGGGAGGGGGTGAGCTGTCTTACATTACCTGCAGTATTGTGCGATACTGCATGCAGTGGCCAGGTTTGGGACGGTCTCAATGCTATTCAGGGTCCCCCAGACACCATTGAGCTGTCACCACATATTAAGAAAAACAAAGAAAAATGTTTGCACAGCTCATTCAAAGTCCAAAATCTCCTGATAAGTAGCAAAAAAAAAAAAAGGCTGCATGGATGAGTCCCCTGGATCTGGGGTGATGAACAGCTTCAATTTCAAATTTAGATTGATCCAGCGCCTTGAATTAAAATATAACTTTTATTCAGAACCAAGTGCAAAAAGATAAAAAAAGAGAGAAAAGGGGGGGGGTCAATCACAGGTATTTTGGGTACCCAAAATAAATATACTGTGATGAGGCGCCAAGTGAGTGGAAACAAGTGGGTTCACCTGTGTGACTATTAGATGTAAAATCAGAGGGTGATGAATAGATGAAAATGCTGCCCAATTGGTCCTAGAGTGAGTATTCTCACACTATTTGTGCAAACAGGTAGAAAAAGAGGATAGGCGTGTGTCACATCATAAAAAGGACCTTTAGTAGGCGCCCATCACCATAAAGGGTTATTGCATATATTGGTTCCGTATATGAAGATTACGGCACCTGTATAGGTAGGTAGAGGCAAGTATAGAGAGAAGGTACAAGGATTAAAGAGGATCTTTCACTCTTTTGAGATACAGTAGGTAAATACCTTTACTGGGAGCCCCCGCTGATGCTGTCACCTGGCCAGGTTATTCAAAATAGGCTCCTAAGCCCTGCTGTGCCCCCCTGTATTTTTTCCGCTCAGTATGCTAATACTGAGCATCGGAACAGGGAGGAGGAGACGCCAGGGTTCCTCAATGGGCGTCTCCTTCTCCCTGGCTGTGCCGTGATCCAATCACATCGGAGAGCATCACAGCCAAGGAGTTTTTTTCTCCCTGGCTGTGACGCTCTACGATGTGATTGGATCGCGGCACAGCCAGGGAGAAGGAGACGCCCATTGAGAAACCCTGGCGTCTCCTCCTCCCTGTTCCGATGCTCAGTATTAGCATACTGAGCGGGAAAAATACAGGGGGCACAACGGGGCGCAGGAAAATAGTACAGACAATAAAATAGATACACACTTACAGTTCTTTATATAAGGGTACAGATAGCGTCCAGTAGACCAGCTGTGTTTGCTGTTTCACGTGCTTTATGCGGAAACCGTAAGTGACGTAACCGGACGCTAACTCCATTTAGCCTTAATGAGGCTAGAATATACGAACTACTAATGGGCTTATCCAGAACATCTCCTTTCCCTTTGTTTTAACTCAGTTTTTTAATCCATATCCCACTATGTTTTATATATATATATATATATATATATATATATATATATACATACATACATATATCAACATTCTGATACACATACGTCATACATACTTTTTTTATCCATTTTTCAGGATTTTAATGGTAGTTTTTATTCATGTATTTATTATGAAGTAAGAGGGTCAGGATGTCCTTTTTTTATTGTTCTATATATTTTTTATTGTTCTATATTTTTTCATTTTCTATCTCTTAATATGGTATAATTGTGATTTTTAGTATATGTATTGAATTTGATTAATATTTATGCTGACCAGTAACTCTCTAAGATATCTCCCTACCTCAGGTGCGCAAGCGCGCCCCTGGGGGGAAATATGGGGTTGCGTTCTACTGTGGAACGCATTAGTTTGAGAACCAGTGTCTGTCGATAATTTAAAAAAAATCTTAGAAACCCCAGTTATCCTGAAAATATCCGCTTCTGAAAAACATAGTTTTTGAACCCTACAGATGTATCCAATTATAGCTTTGCCCAGTTTTCTGAATCCTACAGACGGATCCAATTATAGCTCTTCCCACTATAAATGATGGTGCGTTCCAGCGTGGAACGCACCCCAGCTCCGGTGCATAGTCTTTGCACTCTATAGACTATTAGACAACTATAGCTCTGCCCACTAGAATGGCTGTGCGTTCCAGCGTGGAACGAACCCCAGCTCCGGTATTCTAAGAGGGCAGAGACATGTATAGCACTTATTCAGCGATTTCCTATAGATACCTATGAATCACCTTCCACTAACAAACTAATACAAATGTGTCTTGACTGTATTTTTAATTCTAGCAGGCTCCGGCTGGGTTGCGTTCCACGCTGGAATGCATTCGCCTAACCGGAAGTCCGGTTACGTCATTTCCGTTTTTGGCATGGCATAATGCACGTGCAACAGCAAACACAGCTGGTCTACTGGACGCTATCTGTACCCTTATATAAAGAACTGTAAGTGTGTATCTATTTTATTGTCTGTACTATTTTCTCCTGATGAAGGGGGCACCCTAACCACCCTTGAAACGCATTGAGAGAGCCGTTGTTTTATGAATTAAAGGAATTGATGAGAAGCTTTTGGTGGCTGCAACTTCTTCCTGACATCACTTGAAGCGAAACCCGAGTCAGGGGAGCTCTTTCTCAAGGTGTCTTGAGCTTTATCCGCGAGACATCCCCTCCAGTGAAGTGAGTATGATAACTTATACCATTTATTACTCACTATTTGTTTTAGGTATGAAGTATTTAATGCATCTATTTCGCCTAACTGCCTATTAACTTTATATACTGAAGTATGGGTGACGGGGTTAGTATTTAATCCTTGTACCTTCTCTCTATACTTGCCTCTACCTACCTATACACGTGCCGTAATCTTCATATACTGAACCAATATATGCAATAACCCTTTATGGTGATTGGCGCCTACTAAAGGTCCTTTTTAAGGTGTGACACACACCTATCCTCTTTTTCTACCTATTTTATTCAGGACACCATGGAGTTTTTATTCTGATCAGAATATAAATTATGTTTTCATTCAAGGCTCTGGATCCATCTAAATTTGAAATTGAAGCAAGTTACCACATGTTCCTGCTCTCTGGAGGGGATGGTAAGTCGTGTGGACCTTAATGGGAAATAAGTCCAGAGAGTCAAGGTTTGCAGTAAACCAGTGTGTTTCTTTACTGCAGATATTCAAGTGCAAAACAATATAGGCAATGCACTGAGTTGGCTTCTCCAGTCTCCTGACTCCTAGAAGAAGGTTCTGTGCTGAGAAAAGGCCTGAGCTAGCTGTCTCTCTCCAAGGATGGCTCAGGGTCTGTGTCTCAGTTACTTGGCTGGCTCCCTAATCAAAGGTCTGGTAACCCAGGGTCTGTGACAGAGTATCACTGTCTCAGTGTCTTCTTTTGGTCACTCATGCCGTCTTGTAAAGTCTGCCCTGCTAAGCATTAATTCTTATCTGAAGACAACTAGGGGATGCGACTGTTTTCCTTATATACATATTCTAACTGAACTAGGACCTTCTAGTGGGTGAGGTGAAGCTAGGAAAACAAGGCCTAAACATAAACAATGTTGCAATTTCAGCCTGCCATAGACTTGTATTGAGCCCCAGACAGTAAAAGTTCACTGTGTCTGATTTTTCCCTACAAAACTTCACTTTGCATATTCTCCTATAGTAACTGTGAAAAATTACTAGTATCTTAGTGCATAGGAAGAAAGTCCCAAAGTCTCTCAATATAAGCCAGCTGTGTACAACCCTTTACCGCAGTGCAAATACAGTGCAAATGAACAGAATATATTACTATAACCATTTAAAATGCAGTTCAACAATAAAAAAAAAACTGCATAAGCGCACACATCATAAACAATTTACCTTCTTAAAGTGCAATAAAGTAGGGAGTTGATGGCTTTGTAGCAATAGGGGCAAATGTCCACAAACATCCATACTTCAAAGTACTCTTGCTCCAGGGCACTACATGTACAATACAGTATTGTGTGATCAATGCACAGTCCATGGAAAGCTGGTTACAGTTACAGGCTAACATTAGTTATTTCCTTTCCTGAAGATGCAGATGTTGGTTATTTTGTTGTCCTGGAATTTACCTAAATGTATTATTCTTGCTTTGTGACCATTTAACAATATAAACGATAACCACTGATGTCTGCACCACATATCACCATTTCCCAGATTTACTGATAGTGCTGCGTCCGTGGAGGAATGTCAACAGCTATTATAAAAACAACACAATCACCAATTCTGCTGAGAATTGAAATCAGAATATTTTACATTAGTTTAATGCAATATTTAATGAGAAACGAACATAAAAGAACGGAGATTGTCATGATGACATAAATTAGAGGAGATCTCTGAAATGGATTTAGAGGCTGCAGTTCTCTTGAGGCCAGTAGTTTTAAATATGAAATGTGATGTGTCAAGGTATATTTAACTACTCCAACACAATGGATTTAGGTTCATAGTGAGGTTCACCACATTGTGGCATCATCTATCTACAGTGCCTTGCGAAAGTATTCGGCCCTCTGGAACTTTTCAACCTTTTGCCACATTTCAGGCTTCAAACAAAAAGATATAACATTTTAAATTTTTGGTGAAGAATCAACAACAAATGGGTCACAATTGTGAAGTGAAATGAAATTTATTGGATCATTTAAACTTTTTTTGTAATAATAAAACTGAAAAGTGGGGCGTGCAAAATTATTCAGCCCATTTACTTTTAGTTCAGAAAACTCACTCCAGAAGTTCATTGAGGATCTCTGAATGATCCAATATTGTCCTAAATGACTGATGAAGATAAATAGAATCCACCTGTGTGTAATCAAGTCTCCGTATAAATGCACCTGCTCTGTGATAGTCTCAGGGTTCTGCATCATGAAGACCAAGGAACACACCAGGCAGGTCCGTGATACTGTTGTGGAGAAGTTTAAAGCCAGATTTGTATACCAAAAGATTTCCCAAGCTTTAAACATCCCAAGGAGCACTGTGCAAGCAATCATATTGAAATGGAAGGAGTATCAGACCACTGCAAATCTACCAAGACCCGGCCGTCCCTCTAAACTTTCATCTCAAACAAGGAGAAGAGATGCAGCCAAGAGGCCCATGATCACTCTGGATGAACTGCAGAGATCTACAGCTGAGGTGGGAGAGTCTGTCCATAGGACAACAGTCTAACACTTCACAAATCTGGCCTTTATGGCAGAGTGGCAAGAAGAAAGCCATTTCTCAAAGATATCCATAAAAAGTCTTGTTTACAGTTTGCCACAAGCCACCTGGGAGACACACCAAACATGTGGAAGAAGGTGCTCTGGTCAGATGAAACCAAAATCTAACTTTTTGGAAACAATGCAAAACGATATGTTTGGCATAAAAGCAACACAGCTCATCACCCTGAACACACCATCCCCACTGTCAAACATGGTGGTGGCAGCATCATGGTTTGGGTCTGCTTTTCATCAGCAGGGACAGGGAAGATGGTTAAAATTGATGGGAAGATGGATGGAGCCAAATACAGGACCATTCTGGATGAAAACCTATTGGAAGTCTGCAAAAGACCTGAGACTAGGACGGAGATTTATCTTCCAGCAGGACAATGATCCCAAACATAAAGCAAAATCTACAATGGAATGGTTCAAAAATAAACGTATCCAGGTCTTAGAATGGTCAAGTCAAAGTCCAGACCTGAATCCAATTGAGAATATGTGGAAAGAGCTGAAACCTGCTGTTCACAAACTCTCTCCATCCAACCTCAAAGAGCTCAAGCTGTTTTGCAAGGAAGAATGGGTAAGAATTTCAGTCTCTAGATGTGCAAAACTGATAGAGACATACCCCAAGCGACTTGCAGCTGTAATCGCAGCAAAAGGTGGCGCAACAAAGTATTGATGCAAGGGGGCCGAATAATTTTGCACGCCCCACTTTTCAGTTTTATTATTACAAAAAAAGTTTAAATGATCCAATAAATTTCGTTCCACTTCACAATTGTGACCCACTTGTTGTTGATTCTTCACCAAAAATGTGGCAAAAGGTTGAAAAGTTCCAGGGGGCCAAATACTTTCGCAAGGCACTGTATATAAGTAAAGTCGAAATATAAAGGCCCTTACTGTATATAAAGATAGCAAAAAATGAGGCAGCACTCAAAAATAATGAAAAAAGTCACCCTACTACTTAACAAAGTCCTCATTGTGCTGGGCTAAAACATTGCACTCCTCTTTTTTCATTTATTTTTAAGTGATGCCTGATATATTAAATTAGAGATGGGCCCGCTGGACCAATGGGCCACTGAAGAGTGGAGGCCAAACAAGGGCACAGAGAACCTGACAGTTGTAAAAAGACAAAGAACCTGTGCCAGGAATAGTGATCAGTATACACGCCGGCAGTCCCTTTAACCATCAAAGCTGCAGTGGCTGCCCACGATACGTGCATTGCCCACTTATCTACAGAGACCTGAGACAGAAGAAAGGCAGCTCCAAGCACAGAAACTGGCTGCATATTTCTTGGTTGGCTGAGGGCTCTTCTGCTAAGTGTGGACTCCTATTGTGCAGGACAGGTGCACTAGTCTGCAATGTGAACGATTTTCTGCTACTGTGGTGGGCCTCCTCTTGCCTTTGGCCCTCAGGCAGAAGTTGCACAAACAGGCTGATCACTCTGTTAGCTGTGGTGTTAAATGGGACTGCAGGTCACATTTACTACATAATCTGCACTCAGAGAGTTATCACTGTATTATCTGTAGTGTTACATAGGACTGCAGGTGACATCTACTACATTATCTGTACTCAGAGAGTTATCACTGTGTTATCTGTGGTGTTACATAGGACTGTCTCTATATGAGTCCCTCTACAGTCAATAATTCCACCAGCAAAGATAATATACTAATTAGGGTCCGTTCAGGCGGCCATAGTATTGCGGATCCACAAAAATGCAGATCCGTAATACCACGGATGCCGCCCAGCATGTGTTCTGCAATTTGTTGAACGCACAGCCTGGCGCCCCGTTCAAAATGCCTATTCTTGTCCACTGTTGCGGACAAGAATAGGACATGTTCTACAAATTCTTGCGGAGCCGCAGCACGGAGCCGTGGCTCGGCAAGATCGCGTGCCGGCCATTGAAGTGAACGGGCCCGCACCTATTCCGGAATTTTAGACCCCTTACTCTCTGAGTACAGATGATGTAATAGATGTTACCTGTAGTCTTATGTAACACCGCATATAACACAATGATAACTCTCTGAGTACAGATAGTAGATGTCACCTGCAGTCCTATGTAACACTACAGATAACACCGTGTTAACTCTCTGAGTACAGATAATGTACATGTCACCTGTAGTTATAGACAGCTGGAATGGTATTATAGCCTGCTGCTATACTAGTCTCTGACTGTTGATTCTTCTCCTTCTTCTGCTTTTTTTCTCTTGATTAATATTGCAGTATATACAGCACTCTTGCTCATTTGGAATACAATATAACTACTATGATTAGGCTGGGTATCCACATTCAGGTTTTGTTTAGGTTGTTTGCTGATGAAGCCGAAATCAGTGCATTGAATAAAAATGGAGTAGTAGCACCTGTCCTATATACTCTACTTTTCCCCCTTTATGATTCACACCTGATTTTGGCAGAAAAGTAAAAAAAAAAACCTGAACAGAAGCTACTTGTGGAAACTCAGTTTTAGGATGTGCCTCTGCAGCCAGTGGGATGATTGCTGTTTGATGCACTTTAGCAACTGATCCACTATGTGGCTACTATTGCCCAGGCTGATCAGCTCTAACACGGCATGGCAACACTTCCCTTTACACATATGCTACAAGGGAGGGGGAACGGGAGCAACCTCTACTCTGCTTCTTTTGGGGATGGAGAATATCCATGGAGGAGGATGTGGAGGAGGTGGATAAGTGCCTGGTATGGGAACCAGACTGACACATATGTGAAAGTGTCACTAGGAACTGGCCTGGTTTTTGCTGTGCTGCATTACCATTGCCACAAAAAACATTGACCCAGTGGGCTGCGAAAGGCATGTACTGTTCCTGCACATTATAGCAGCTTCAGGTGTCCACTGTAGCGTGCACTTTGCCATACAGCAATAATTGGAAGGAGTGGCTCACGTTCTCCACCACACGAAAGTGCAAGGCAAGGATGTTTTTTTGGAGGAATAATGACAGCTAGGTATCGTCCACCAAGACTGACTGCATGCCATCAGTTCTGTAAGGGTGGTAGAATCCATTAAGTGGTACAGCAGCGAATGTAACACAGCAATTTGGCTAGGTGGGAGTTCACCTTGTGCACAAGTGGACTGCTGTGCCTGTAGTGTTGTTGCCTTGCCAAACAATCCATTATCAATGGCTGATGACTAGTATGAGAAGGAGTATTCTAAGGAAAAGAAGTAGTAGATGATGGTTGCCACAAAGGAGACCAGGACAAGGAGAATGTTGTGTTAGCTGATGGCCATGTACTGCAATAGAGCCATGATGCCTACGTTTGTGTTTGAACACCCAGGGCTTATTTTAACCCAGCAGGTCTTGCACACAACAATACTTTTGTCTTCCGGCACTGTGGAGAAAAACTGTCAGAAGGGAGATACTCGCACAGACCTAGTGGCAACCAAGCTTGGCTTAGGTCTGGCATATTTGGAGCCTGCACCTGCAGTATCAGCTGTTTCCCCAAACTGATTATAATAGAAGTAGATCTGGCTCTGACAGTTTTTTGGAGGTTCTGGACATACAATATGTTTATTGCCACCACAACCACCACCCACTTCTTCTGTTGTCATCTCCTCCTTAGGACCCAGATCCAGCTTCCAGGTCCTGTCCAACACACAATCATTGTCACCCTCTCCAACTCTATCAGACTGTGACATGTCATCGTGGGCTCCTTGGCCCCCCTCCCAATTCCCTTCCTTTGTATTTGCCTTTAGTGCCATTGTCGCTAACACGGCCCCTACCACCACCACAGTGGCTACAAGTGTCATTGCTACCACCACCAACACATCTATGCATAGTGTGT
>ONZH01016728.1:0-44953 GCA_900303285.1 Rhinella marina
CCGTGTCCTGGGCAGGGTGAGACAACCTGCTGATGAGGGAGCAGGGAACGCCGCAGAGCTACACTCCCTAGCTCCATGTCTCACTTACAGGGACACGTGGTAGAGGACTGTTGAAACCACAACAGTGCGAAGAGGAGATGTGGTGGATTGCGGACAATGTTTCAAGTAATTTGTCCACCAGTCAGTCTTCCACGCGGTCCACCCACATTACCCAAGGGAACACTCCTCTGGCTCCTCCACCTCAACCTCCTTCCCCCCAGTCTGCCCCCTCCCAGGAAAATTTGGAATGCGATCCGGCACACTCTCAGGAACTGTTTTCTGGACCCTTCCCAGAGTCACAAACCACTTCTCAGGTTGCTGCTGACCTCTTTCCCGATGCCCAAGTTTTACAACTGTCGCAGTCTGTGGGTGATGATGATGACATTGTTGACTTATTGGAAGAAGTGTGTAAAGAGGTGTCGGACGATGAGGAGACACGGTTGTCAGACAGTGGTGAAGTTGTTGTCAGGGCAGGAAGTCCGAGGGGGGAGCAGACTGAGGAATCGAAGGATGACGAGGTGACTGACCCAAGCTGGGTTGATAAGCCGAGTGAAGACAGTGCCTCTGAGGCGGAGGCGAGTGCTGCACCAGAACAGGTTGGAAGAGGCAGTGGTGTGGCCAGAGGGAGAAGCAGGGCCAGAGCTGGTGCATCAGCAGCAACTGTTTCACGTAGTGAAGCTCCCGTGGCGAGACCTAGATGTTCGCAAGTCTAGAGGTTCTTTAAAGAAAGTGAGGATGACCGACGGACTATGGTGTGCAACCTGTGCCACACCAGGATCAGCAGGGGTGCCACCACTTACTAGCCTAACCACCACCAGCATGCGCAGGCATATGAGTGCTAAACACCCCACTCAATGGAACCAAGGCTGTTCACCTCCTGCAGGTACCACCACTGCTCCTTCCCCTGTGTCACTCGCTGCCTCTGCTAGTCAACCCCCTGCCCAGGACCCCGAGCGCCTCCCGCCGGAAAAACAAAACCTTCGCATCCACGATCTTCCACAGCGTCCACCAATGTGTCCCAGCGCAGCGTTCAGCTGTCTTTACAGCAGATGCTGGAGAGCAAGAGGACATACAGTTCCACCCACATGCCCAAGCCCTCAACGTCCACATCTCCAAATTGCTGAGCCTGTTGATGCTGCCATATAGGCTGGTAGAGAACGAGGCCTTTCGCAATCTCATGGCGGTGGCTGCCCCTCTGTATTTGGTCCCCAGCCGCCACTATTTTTCCTGATGTGCCGTCCCATCCCTACACCAGCACGTGTCACAGAACATCATCCGTGCCCTGACAAATGCTGTTTCTGAGAAGGTCCACCTAACCACGGGCTCGTGGACAAGTGCTGCCAGGCAGGGACACTATATATCACTGACGGCACATTGGGTTAACTTGGTGGAGGCTGGGACCGAGACTGACCCTGGGGCCGCTCATGTACTGCCCACACCGAGGATTGCGGGGCCTATCTCGGTCACGGTCTCTCAGACGTACTATGCCTCCTCCTCCGACCCCTCCTCCTCCTCCACTTCCTCCTCCGAATTACCATCCGTTTGCACGGCGCCTTCAGTCTGTAGCTCTAGGCACAGCAGCAGTGACGTGGGTAAGCTCCAGTAGGCGGTGCTCAAACTGCTGAGCTTAGGTGACAAAAAGCAGATCTGTTACAGGGCATCTCGGCGCAGACCGATCTGTGGCTGGCACCGCTGAACCTCAAGCCAGGCATAGTTTTGTGTGACAACGGGCGTAACCTGGTGGCTGCTCTGCAACTCGGCAGACTGACACATGTGCCATGCCTGGCCCACGTGTTCAATCTAATAGTTCAGCGGTTCCTCAAGACATACCCCAATCTGTCTGATTTGCTCACCACGGTGCGCCGCATCTGTGCGCATTTCCCCAAGTCGATCACAGATGCTGCCACTCTCAGGGCAGCGCAGCGCAGCCTACAACTGCCCGCTCACCGACTGTTGTGCGACGTGCCCACAAGATGGAATTCAACATTAAACATATCCAGAGTTTACGAGCAGCGCAGAGCGATTGTAGACTGCCAGATGTCAACTTCCACCAGAACTGATAGTCAGGTAACTCAGATTCCTCAAGTCTAGAATGAGGAGTGCACGTGGATGTCTAATATCTGCCAGGTGTTGACCAACTTTAAAGAGTCAACACAGATGGTCAGCGGCGATGCCGCCATTATCAGCCTCGCCATCCCGCTGCTTTGCCTGTTGAAAAACTCACTGCTCAGCATGAAGTCGGATGCTTTGCGCTTGTTACAAGAGACGGTGGAGGAAGTTACGTCGCTTGATAGCCAGAGCACCCTCCGGTCTGTTTCTCAGCGCGTATCGGAGGAGGGGGATGAGGATGAGGAGGAAGAGGAGGAGAATGTCGGTGAGACAGAAGAGGGTACCAGTGCTCAGTCCTTCTTAACTCTTGAGCGTGTATGGGCTGAAGAGGAGGACTTGGAGGAGGAGGAAATGGAGAGTCAGGCCAGTGACGAGAGGGAATTCTTGCATGTTGGGACTCTGGCGCACATGGCAGACTTCATGTTAGGCTGCCTATCCCGTGACCCTCGCGTTAGAAGCATTTTTTCAAACACCGATTACTGGGTGTTCACTCTCCTGCACCCACGGTACAAGCAGAACCTATCCACTCTCATCCCTGTAGAGGAAAGGAGTATGAGAGTGAATCAATATTAACAGGCCCTGGTGCACAAGCTGGAACAATCCTTCCCATCTGACGCCGCTAGCGGCAGAGGGCATGGTTCTGTGGGCCAAGTAGCGGGGGAGAGGAGGCGAGCAGGCAGCTTGTCCAGCACTGGCAGTGGAACGCTCTCCAAGGCCTTTGCCAGTTTTATGTCACCCCAGCAAGACACTGTCACCTTTCCCCAGTCTCAGCAGAGTAGGGGTGAGCTTTACAGAAAGATAGTGAGGGAGTACCTAGCTGACCATACCAACGTCCGTAGTGATCACTCTGCTCCATACAACTACTGGGTTTCAAAGCTGGACACGTGGCCTGAACTGGCGCTGTACGCCTTGGAGGTGCTGGCCTGCCCTGCCGCTAGCGTGCTGTCAGAGCGGGTATTCAGTGCAGCTGGTGGCCTCATCATCGATAAACGTACACGCCTGTCTACTAATAGCGCTGACAGGCTGACGCTTATTAAAATGAACAAAGCCTGGATTTCACCAGAATTCAAATCTCCTCCGGGGGAAAGCAGCTAAAGATTACCATTACTTATGTATCCGATTCCTCTTCTCTACTCCTCCTCCTCCTCCTTGTCGTCTTTGTCTAACGCTGACTAAAAAAACGCAATTTTTTAGAGGTCCAACTGGCACTCTTTTACCACAATTTTTCCGGAAGTCCACCGACAGGCCCTCTCTCCAAACTATTTTTCCGGAGGTCCACCTACAGACCCTCTCTGTAAACAATTTTTCCGGAGGTCCACCTACAGGCCCTCTCTGCAAACAATTTTTCTGGAGGTCCACCTACAGGCCCTCTCTCTAAACAATTTTTCTTTGCACCTAGTTGGGTGCTTCCCTAACATGTGATGGGCATGTGCCTTGCCTTTCTTGGTCTGGGTGAGCACAATTGCCATGAGGATAACCACCAGGCTGTTGTCTGAGAATTTGGGGTAATGGTGGGATTAGGCAGCCTCAGAGGCATCCATGCATGCTGCCCCTGCTGTTTCCTGTCCATTTCCGTGGTGTTTCCATCATTTCTGATGTTTCCAGGTTTTCACCCAGCCTTCCCTAGGCAGAGCCTTGGTCCCCTGCAAAAATGCTCAAGTCTCCCATTGACTTCAATGGGGTTCGTTACTCGAAACGAGCACCCGAGCATCGGGAAAACTTTGTCTCGAATAACGAGCACCCTAGCATTTTACTGCTTGCTTATCTCTAACTGTAGTACATTTAACTGAAATAAAATACGTATTTTATAGACTGACGCTACTGTACAGCACACTACATAATTGTTCACTGGACTGTAGTGTATAGAAATGAGAGAAAAACGTATTCCCTAGACTGACGCTACTGTACAGTACATTACATAATTGTTCACTGGACTGTAGTGTATAGAAATGACATAAAAATGTATTCCCTAGACTGACGCTACTGTACAGTACACTACATAATTGTTCACTGGATTGTAGTGTATAGAAATGACAGAAAAACTTATTCCCTAGACTGACGCTACTGTACAGTACACTACATAATTGTTCATTGGACTTTTAATGTATAGAAATGAGAAAAAAAGTAGTCTTTAAATGGCGGCTATTTTACCGCAAACCACTACATTTTTCAATTGACTGTAGTATATATAAATGAGAAAAAAGGTATTTTATAGACTGACGCTACTGTACAGCACACTACAGAATTGTTCACTGGGCTGTTGTATATATAAATGAGAAAAAAACGTAGTCTTTAAATCGCGGCTATTTTACCACAAACCACTACATTTTTCACTGGACTGTAGTACATATAACTGAAAGAAAATACGTATTTTATAGACTGACGCTACTGTACAGCACACTACATAATTGTTCACTGGACTGTAGTGTATATAAATGACAGAAAAACGTATTCCCTAGACTGACTCTACTGTACAGTACACTACATAATTGTTCACTGGACTGAAGTGTATAGAAATTACAGAAAAACGTATTCCCTAGACTGACGCTACTATACAGTACACTACATAATTGTTCACTGGACTGTAGTGTATAGAAATGACAGAAAAACGTGTTCCCTAGACTGACGCTACTGTACAGTACACTACATAATTGTTCACTGGACTGTAGTGTATAGAAATGAGAGAAAAACGTATTCCCTAGACTGACACTACTGTACAGTACACTACATAATTGTTCACTGGACTGTACAGTCATGGCCAAAAGTTTTGAGAATGACACAAATATTATATTTTCACATGATCTGCTGCCCTCTGGTTTTTATGTGTGTTTGTCAGATGTTTTTATTACATACAGAAATATAATTGCAATCATATTATGAGTAACAAAAGCTTATATTGACAGTTAGAATGAGTTAATGCAGCAAGTCAATATTTGCAGTGTTGACCCTTCTTCTTCAGGACCTCTGCAATTCTCCCTGGCATTCTCTCAATCAACTTCTGGACCAAATCCTGACTGATAGCAGTCCATTATTGCACAATCAATGCTTGCATTTTGTCAGAATTTGTAGGTTTTTGTTTGTCCACCCGTCTCTTGATGATTGACCACAAGTTCTCAATGGGATTAAGATCTGGGGAGTTTCCAGGCCATGGACCCAAAATCTCTATGTTTTGTTCCCTGAGCCATTTAGTTATCACCTTTGCTTTATGGCAAGGTGCTCCATCATGCTGGAAAAGGCATTGTTGATCGCCAAACTGCTCTTGGACGTTTGGGAGAAGTTGCTCTCGGAGGATATTCTGGTACCATTCTTTATTCATGGCTGTGTTTTTAGGCAAGACTGTGAGAGAGCCGATTCCCTTGGCTGAGAAGCAACCCCACACATGAATGGTTTCAGGATGCTTTACAGTTGGCATGAGCCAAGACTGGTGGTAGCGCTCACCTCGTCTTCTCCGAATAAGCTGTTTTCCAGATGTCCCAAACAATCGAAAAGGGGATTCATCAGAGAAAATGACTTTACCCCAGTCCTCGGCAGTCCACTCCCTGTATCTTTTGCAGAATATCAGTCTGTCCCTGATGTTTTTTCTGGAGAGAAGTGGCTTCTTTGCTGCCCTCCTTGAGACCAGGCCTTGCTCCAAGAGTCTCCGCCTCACAGTGCATGCAGATGCACTCACACCTGCCTGCTGCCATTCCTGAGCAAGCTCTGCACTTCTGGTAGCCCGATCCCACAGCTGAAACACTTTTAAGAGACGGTCCTGGCGCTTGCTGGTCTTTCTTGGGTGCCCTGGAGCCTTTTTGGCAACAATGGAACCTCTCTCCTTGAAGTTCTTGATGATGCGACAGATTGTTGACTGAGGTGCAATCTTTCTAGCTGCGATACTCTTCCCTGTTAGGCCATTTTTGTGCAGTGCAATGATGACTGCACGTGTTTCTTTAGAGATAACCATGGTTAACAGAAGAGAAACAATGATGCCAAGCACCATCCTCCTTTTAAAGTGTCCAGTGGTGTCATTCTTACTTAATCATGACAGATTGATCTCCAGCCCTGTCCTCATCAACACCCACACCTGTGTTAATGGAGCAATCACTGAAACGATGTTAGCTGGTCCTTTTAAGGCAGGGCTGCAATGATGTTGAAATGTGTTTTGGGGGATAAAGTTCATTTTCTAGGCAAATATTGACTTTGCAAGTAATTGCTGTTAAGCTGATCACTCTTTATAACATGGAGTATATGCAAATTGCCATTATAAAAACTGAAGCAGTAGACTTTGTAAAAATTAATATTTGTATCATTCTCAAAACTTTTGGCCATGACCGTAGTGTATAGAAATGAGAAAAAAACAGTCTTTAAATGGCGGCTATTTTACCGCAAACCACTACATTTTTCACTGGACTGTAGTATATATAAATGAGAAAAAACGTAGTCTTTAAATGGCGGCTATTTTACCGCAAACCACTACATTTTTCACTGGACTGTAGTATATATAAATGAGAAAAAACGTAGTCTTTAAATGGCGGCTATTTTACCGCAAACCACTACATTTTTCACTGGACTGTAGTACATATAACTGAGAAAAAGCGTATTTTATAGACTGACGCTGCTGTACAGCACACTACAGAATTGTTCACTGGACTGTTGTATATATAAATGAGAAAAAAACGTAGTCTTTAAATGGCGGCTATTTTACCTCAAACCACTACATTTTTCACTGGACTGTAGTACATATAACTGAAAGAAAATACGTATTTTATAGACTGACGCTACTGTACAGCACACTACATAATTGTTCACTGGACTGTAGTGTTTAGAAATGACAGAAAAATGTATTCCCTAGACTGACGCTACTGTACAGTACTCTACATAATTGTTCACTGGACTGTAGTGTATAGAAATGAGAGAAAAACGTATTCCCTAGACTGACGCTACTGTACAGTACACTACTTAATTGTTCACTGGACTGTAGTGTATAGAAATGACATAAAAACATATTCACTAGACTGACGCTACTGTACAGTACACTACATAATTGTTCACTGGACTGTAGTTTATTGAAATGACAGAAAAATGTATTCCCTAGACTGCACTACATATCTCAGCAAGCCAAAGGAAGAGAAAGTTGCCATTTCCTCGAGGATCGTGATATGCTCGTCCGAGTAGCGAGCATATGCGAATACCCTAATGCTCGAACCAGCATCAAGCTCAGACGAGCATGTTCGCTCATCTCTAATTATTAGTAGTTAATAATTCTTACAATCTAAATTGGTTTGGCCTGATAAAAATGTACTAGTCATAACAAATTAAGTCATAACAGATTGAGTGCAAAGTTTAATTTAATATTTCTTTTCAGTTTCTATAGTATTTAACTCCTTTTGCCCACTCCATGTAAAGGAACTGTGAAATGGAATAGTTTCGATGCCAGAAGCCTGTTAATTTGCCTGTTGAATTTCATGGCACTGCCCATATACTGTACTAAAAATTCATATTCCATCGCTTTAGGATTAGGGCATTTGGTAGGGAATATGTATTATCTCTGCATGTCTTTGCACCAAGATCAGTGGTAACAGGGAGCTAATGGGCTATTGCCCAGAGTGGAAGTTAGGAGTTAATGTTTGAAAGAGTTTGCACCAGAAAAGTGGAGTGCTTTGACTGTTTCGCTGGTGGAATAGCTTTTGCCACAACATTATTATTATTACTATTTATTTATTTATTTATTTTTTTGGTTATAACCAAGCCAGGATGCACAGATGGTTGTGGATGGAATTACATTTTTAACAAGATTTATTCATTAAAACTTTTTCAAAATTCACAAAAATAGCCAGTGTACACTAATCCCCTGGTGGAGTAAAAATTGAAGGCAACTTTAGCACCTTTGCAATAAATATCTTTAGACTGAAAAAAATCACTGTTATTTATAGTATGACTTTAACAAATTGTATAGAACATTTGTAAATTTGTCACAGAAGATATCATAAAACGATTCTCTATGATAAATCCCTCTTTGTTCTATAGCAAAATCATGCACTAAACAAGGTAGACATATTAGGCATTGTTATGCATCGGGGGAGCTAGGGAGAGAAATGTTTTTTTTTTGTGTGTGAATAGTATTTACTGAATATAGCAAAAATCTCATTTTTCCTTCTCTGACCATTTTTGTCTAAATCATTCCTGCAAAGTACATTGATAACAGCTTCAGTTTAAATAATATGAAATCCCTTTTCAGAGTCCAGCATTTCAAAAGTATGAGATGGATAAAAAGTCATTTTATAAGATGTGTTGCAATGATGTGCATAAATAAACCCTGTAAATGTGTAATATACAGCATAAAGTACAATAGCTTTAGCTAAAGAAACTGCAAGGGGGAGGCTGGAACCACAAGTAGTTGTATTAAAGGGGACCTTCACTTTTACACCTCATAGGAGTTGTTCACATATCCATTATTTGATCAGTTATTTCCATCAGTTATTGTGACCCAAAACCAGGAGTGGACACTACACAGAGATCAGGTATAATGAAAAGATCTGCACCTGTTCAGTGTTTTTGACCCGCACCTGGTTTTGGCTCACAATAACTGATGGAAATAACTGATCAAATAACTGATATGTGAACAACCCCTAATTCTAAAGGGAACCTTTGAAACTAACAACTGTCATTCCACTTGGATGATCAATTGACTTGTGCTCAGGTGTATTATGACTACTTACATATGTACAGTGCTGTAATATAGAACTCTTAGAACTCTATGGGAATAAACTCTCCAATTTCATATGAAGACTTGAGACCCCATGTTAAGTCAATAGCTGTTATTAGTATCTGTCATATGATGGATTTGTCTGACTATTAAATAGGTTGTCTCACTTCAGCAAATAGCATTTTTTATGTAGAGAAAGTTAATACAAGGCACTTATTAATGTATTGTGATTGTCCATATTGTCTCCTTTGCTGGCTGGATTAATTTTTCCATCACATTATACATTTCTCAGTTCCATTGTTATGACCACCCTGCAATCCATCAGTGGTGGTCGTGCTTGCACACTAAAGGATATAGTGCCGGCTTGTCTGGTAGCCAGGACTGTGGGAGTGCAAATAGGCTAGTGATTTTTTCTATTGTGTTCAAGCACGACCACTGCTTCTAGATTGAAGGGTGGTCATTACTAAAGATGAGCGAATCGAAGCTGACGAAGTGGAATTCGTTACGAATTTCATTGAAAATTCGATTTGAAACGAAAGCGAATTTCATGGCGATTCGAATTAACAAATCTTTTTTTTTTTTTTTTTCCCTAAAATGGCCGCAAGCACATGGCATGATATGGGGAAGGATTTCTGGGACAAAGAAGTAACCACCCACAATGCGACCACATGCAGACATGTAGCCAATTAGTAGCCAGCCAGATCCTGTGATGTCACAGCCCTATAAATAGCTCTGCAACGCTGGAATCCGCCATTTGCTATTGATTTTAGACCAGAGACAGATGTCAGGAGAGATAGGGCAAGTGAAAGAAAAACTAAAGAAAAGAAATGAGGAGATCAGGGATAGATAATCTGAATTGCAGGGATAGGAGAGGGACGATTTCTAGACAGAAAATCAGGCAGTGAAATTGCTATTCTGGTACACTGAGCAGCAGTGAGTGGGCATAGGGGTTAGCCTATTATACAGCACTGCACTCTGTTCTAAAGGCTGTTTTGGGGTGCTTTATTCAAAGAAGCACTACTAGTGTCACTTTTTGCAGTGCAGTAAGAGGGTCAGAACCTTGTTTGGGGTACATTTAAAAAAATTTAAATAAAAAATTAAAAAATAAATAAAAAATAATAATTAAAAAAACATTTAAAAAAACAATATATCTTTTGGGTTGTGTTTGAAGAAAAACATATATAATCCATGATTGGCAGCTTGTAAATGTGAAAGAAATAGTTGTGGTGTTATTCGCCATACAAATAGGAAAAGCGTCATATAGTGCTAAATTCTTCAGTGTAGTTGACTTGCCAAAAAACAGTGAATCCAAGTTTGTGGGTTTGTTCATTTTAAATAACTATTTGCGGCGTTATTCCCCATCCAAACCGAAAAGCGTGATATTATGCTAACGTAGTCAGTGAAGTGAAAAAAACGGTAAATTCATGTTTTTAGGGTTTTTCATTTTAAATAACTATTTGCAGCGTCAGTCGCCATAGAAAAAGAAAATCGTCATATAGTGTGTAGTGCTGTGCAGTAACCCATTGTTAACCCACTCTGTGGGTGACGGTATTTCTTAAAGAAATAGTTAAGCAGTTGTGCAAGGCAAGACGTTTCAATTGCCCAATGCAATCTTTTTCAAGCTGAAAAAGATTGCATTGGGCAATTGAAACGTTCCAGGATGGGTGAATAAACCACTTGTTATTATAAGGAACTTGGAGTGCTGCCTTCCTTTATCTACATAAAGTACAATGAATCTAAAAGTCATAGCGACCCTGAGCCCTGACTAGTCAGTTGTCAAGGGTCACACATCACTTGAATTTGGGCTCAATAAAATATAAAAAAAATGTTTCTAAAGACTGAGAGGGTGGGTTTTGAACCCCAGAAGTCTACATGGGAGACAAGCGTCTAAGAACTGAACTGTAGGTTCAGACAGAAACCTGAGTGATTTTCTTCACCTATGTGATTCAGCATATGTAAAGTACAATGAAGCTAAAAGTCATAGCGACCCTGACACCTGAAATCCAGGGTCAGGTGTCAGGGGTCAGGTGTCAGGGTCAGGTGTCACACTGGCATTATTTTGATACTTGACTCTGATATCTGACCATGTCCTAAAATGAACACTGTACTATGGTTTCTTCTCTGGATATCATCACTCCCCAGGCAGGCCATTCTTCTCAATGTATATCCACAGGAAAAAAACAGAGGATAGAAGCCATAGTGGATTTAGTTTGCAGAAGCTGTGTATTGTGTACAGTAGACACAGGAGCAGGACGGATATGGTCTGTGAGCTCAGTGTAATGCAGGAGCACAAAGGACATGCCCCCACTCCCTGGAACCCATCTCAGGGTCTCTGCTGGTAGAAGCTGACTTCACATAATAACTAGCAGTGGACAGCAATGTAGCAGGAAGGGAAACCTCTAGTAGCCACCAATTGCAAGAGTTTTTGAGAGATAAACTTTAATATGTTGTCCCTAATGCCCTAATAAAACTATTTCTAATACACTTTATTAATTAATTTTCTATTTTACTACACTTTTTCCTACCTAAAGCGTACCATTTACTGTGTGCTTAAAACTCTGTTCTCTGTACATCACTGACAGCTAAGCGCTGTACAGTGTATGGACTGTGAAATTTATGAATGGGGCCGCAGCATCACTGTGCGTACGAGCAGGAGCGCACATTGCTGCTCCTGCCCCTGCCCCCTGGATGATTACTAACTCTTGGCATAGCACATGGGTACTCTGTACTATGCCAGGATTAGCTGAGTGGAGCGGGCTCCTGCTTCTGCCTGCTCCGCTAAGCTAACATGCAGTTCTCTTAGCTGAGTGGAGCAGGCAGAAGCAATGTCCTTAAGATGGGTTCATACAAAATTTTTTAAATAAATGAAGGATATACAAGAGAGAAAATGTCTACTTTATCTGCAGTTATCAGGCTTTGACTGTTTCATTACAATGAACATCTCTTTACTACATAAAACAGATACATGAATGATAGACTAGAGGGGATAGATAACAAATATCTATTGTCAATTTCTAGATAGCGGCAAAATGCTGTTTTATGATGGCTGAGTGTTATACACAGTATTGTCAGTTATTCAACAGTATCATTTATCTGCTGTATGAAACCCTCAGTAAAATGCTGTCCAAGTCAGTATAACTAAATAACCTAATGCATACTTACAGTTTGACTTCCAAGTCCCATTTTATCAGCATATGTACAGAAACAAAAGGGAATTGAAAGTGTCAGCTTCATCACAAAATTTACTAGACAGTACGCCGCCCTAATTCCATGAAAAATGAAATGCCAAGAGTCCAATGAATCATCAGTGGGGGCAGTCGGTAATTACAATTCTTTGCAATTCTTTTGTATTTAGATGGAGAAGGAAAATGGAGAAATATTCTAATATGATGTGTTGTCTCCCTTAGTGTTTTCTCAGGCAAGTGTTATGAGGCAAGATGCAAAGCTTTTTAATAAATCATATTACATTATGTTAAGCTTGTTTTCAAAAGGCTTAGGTTTTTAAAGAATCAGTTTTATATTCTATAAATGCATTTTTGTCTGCATTTTCAGTGTCAGGGCTCATGCACATTGGCCCACAACCTAGGTGGCGCTGCATCACCTCCATCGACTGCCCTACTGTCTGTCAGACTCCATCATGTGTACAGAATCTGATAGAGAAACCCATACATTTGAGTGGGAAAAATATACAGATAGTGAAAAAAAAAAAACACTATGCATGCCTAAAAATGAAATATTTTCAGTATAGAGGTACAGTACAGGGTGCGTATAGCACATGTATGGCCCACTATGCCTCTCCTTACTTTGCTGCTTCCACTGCCATATTACTGGTTTCTCAGAGCTCTGTGTAAGGAGACAGGCAAAATGCTGTAACTCACATGGGAAGATGTCTGCCTCTTAAATGTGCTTCTCTCCCCATGTGCTTTTATCTTTCCTCCATGACCTGGTTTGGCGCCATCTTCAGGGATCCAGGGTAATGCGCCCTGTGTGATTGCACAGGTCGCACACAGCTAAGGCTGGCCCTGCCCACAGGCTCGCAGCTGCTGTGTACTATTGAGTGCTTCCACAATGGAAGCGCTCATTAGTAACGATTGCGCCCCCCCTTTCAACCCCAAATCCCGGCCCTGAAATACAACGTCCCATAAACCTATGTTTGTGGCTTGTCTTTACCAGATACTCCCAACAGATATTGCAGATCTGTAACAAAAGGCCAATTGTTGGTGTTAGGGCTTGCTGATTGGCTTTACTTGTGTAACACCCCGGAGACAGCTGCTACTGTCTTTAATGGCCTAACCTAATGCCATCTTAAGTATTTCTGTCCAGGTCCTCTAAACTGTGCATTCCTAATCTTGTTATGCAACTGTTTTATTATATGTAATGTGCCTGGTTCACCAGCAGATGGCAGTGCAACTGGCAGAGCTATACTTAGATAGAATGGAACTCACCATTCTATCCCCCCTTTCCTTTTAGACAGAAGTAGACCAGTCCTGCTTACTACCAGAAGGAGGAATGGAAGTTCTTCTAGATTGTTCCGATTCAGACTCCATGTTGGAGCCGAGAAGACCTGAATGAAGTAGCAGTCAGTCGGCTTGTTGCACTTGTCTGATTTCAGCCAATCAAATGCATGTTCTGACAAAAAGACACACAGATTGGCTGGATCTTCCAGCTGATTGCATGTTCCACAGATCAGTGAGTTGCAATTGCAAGTTCAGTACGCAGTCAAGTTGCAATGACCCAGGAGAAGCCATCATAACATGAAAATACTGTAAGTCACATCAATAATAAGTTAATGGACCCCTTTATTTAGGTGGATATGGAAGAGCTTAAACAGAAATGGATTTATGTGATAACCAATTGAAGCACCCATCACTTTGTGTTGAGCTATAAACACAAAAATAAAAGTGAAAAACTATAATGGCAAGATTGTATCTACAGTAGAGATGAGTGAATTTCTTGAAAATCATTTTGTGTCTGATTCATTGAATTTATCAAAAAATTACAGTCATGGCCAAATGGATTCTTCACGAATCAAATCTGCTCTAGTTGGCCTGACACTCTGAGGTCTCCTAGGACTCAGCTTTTTTATATCTTATCATAATATCTTTTTTTAATTTTATTTTTTATTAATTTTTGCTCTCTCTCCCCTACAAATTTAAAAATCTTTAACGATATGACAGCAATAGCAAATAATGTCAGCTTTAAAATGACATATATAGCTACGATTAAGCGCATGGATTCCGGTGTTAACAGAGTATTAAAAAATTCCACATGTGCTATACTTTTTCATATTAGAAACCCTGCAAAAATGGTTCCTTATTGGGGTCAGATCATGTTTGAACACAAACAGTGGCTTTTTGGGAGCATCCAAAACATATGCCACAATGGGGAAGAACTATCCTGGTTCCTGTGTATTTACAGTACATATGTTTATCTCATGTGAAACAGTGGATTGTACTGCACAAGCATCTAAAAATTATGCATTAACGGGGGAAGAATGCCTGTCCACATTTATACACACACAAGTATTGATTGTCAGAAGAAACAGTGGCTTGTTATGAAGTTAAATATGTCTGTAAAAAGTTTCCTTTATAGGAAACCATATAGAAAAGGTAAGTTGTGTCAGGGTAACAACTGGCAGCAATAGTAGCGCCAGCAGTAGCAGAATGTAATAGACATAGCAGTAAATATGCGTGCAGTTGTGTTGGGGTAGTAGTAGTAGTGTTGGCTATGTACAGGTAATGGTAGTGGCAGTAGGGATAATTCAAGTGGCAGAGGGGGACAAGCAGCTTGGAGTAGCAGCGACAGCAGCTATATGTTATGGAACATAATGGTAGGCATGTAGACAGCGGCAGTGGCATGATAAATAGCCATCATCAGCAATGGCAGATCTATTCATTGGCCTTAGCCAGAGGTGCCTGAAAATACTCATGGATACTTGCCTTGTTTATTTTGCTAAAAGTGTTTTGTACACTGGAGATGGATAACACTGTTTTGGTGTGAAAACGCCATCTGACATGCTGAAAACCCTTTCTGAGATGACACTACAGCAAGGACAAAACAGTACACAGAGAGCAAACTGGGATAGTTATCACTGCTTTCCAGTCTGCCTGCTCAGAAGTCTATGGTGTCAGGGGACATGGAGAATGTCACCGTCCAGATAGGACTGTACGTACCTGGTTGTTCAGATGGTACATCTCCATTTGCTGATTCGCATCAGCCTGGTGTGGCACATGAATAAACTACCCCATCATGTTGACGATTTTTTAAATGCATTTGATGTGACTACACTTTGTTTTGAAGAAATACAACATGTTCACTAAAATGGGTACAGTAAATGCAGTTTTGCAGCAAAATGTGTTCACCAACGCAGAGTTCAGTAACACAGTGTCTTTCTCCTCTCTCCCCCCATTGCAAACACATAAACACTCGGTCCACTGTGTATGGAGGAATTGTGCAAGACCATTTGTCCAATAGCTATTGAAGATGTATAGGCATCTCTACATACCAGTTTAGTTTAGGACTGCAACTTTTTTGTTCATTTACAATATTCCAAACTTAAAAACTGTAGAAAATAATTTCAACACCTTATTCACTAATGATTCCCATTGTCCTTTACCTAAGCCTGAAGAGTTTCTAGAGTTGAGTTTATTATAGACTTTTTATTCCTTCGAACCAATTGATTGATTCATAAATTGTTTGTGACATTTGTGAGCTAGAGCATCTGTCGATAGATCCTTGTCACTGTAGTTATACCCCTTGATAATCTTAATAATAGCTATCTAGCTACATTTCTGCAGCACAATCACAGACAAGCTATAATGTGTGTATGTAACACTGGGACTAAAGCTTTTTCTTCTTAAAAAAACGTGATGTTACATTTCATTTCATCATCAGGGTCTTTGCAGGCATTTGACAGAACTTTAAAGGCCACTTTCAAAGTTTATCATGGCTTATCCCCAAAAAAAGTTAGAATGTCATATATCATTCGATAAACTGATTTATTTATATAACAGAAGTTTTTCTTTAACTTTCCAACATTAAAAAGCAGGGGGCATGTCATTCCCTTCATCATCCTACAGTATGTTCTTATTTCCTTCTACAGTAAAAAAAAAAGAGATGATAAAATCATAGAGATGAATGCAAAAAGCCTTGATAGATTCAGCAGCCATCAATTCCCCTTGGTAAAACACTTTTTTTGCAATGCTATGTTAAAAAGGTCACTTTATGTTCTCCAGGGGAGGAAAAACACAAAAATTGTGTGATCCTGCTCCTAAATATGGCAAGTCTTCTTTATGTTTTTTCTCTTTCCTGCCTAACAAACACTTAGAATAGAAATAATGAAGAAAACAGGAGACAAGCCAGACTACTAAAATATGTTGTGCATTTTAAGTTCTTTTCAAGGTTTTGAGGAGTTTTGGGTCTGTTTTTATTAGTGTCAAAAACAACAATAATAAATTGGATGTTTAGTTTGTAATCAATCCTATAAAATACAGCACATATAGTTTTTAAGAAATGTCAGATCTCAGATTGGTCAGTTAGTTTAACAATGCAAATTCTAGGTAACTCTAGGTAGATCAACAGGGATACTCGGCACCACCAATGATCAGCTGTTTGAAGAGGAAGCCGTGCTCCATGTGAGTGTTGCTTATTGCTTATTGTTCATGACACTGCCTGTCGTCTTGGAAGTTTTGGCGCTGCAGTGTAATTGCAAGTACTGGCTCTATTCACTTGAATGGAGCACATACTTGTAATTACATTATGTTGTCGCTCCACAGCTGATAGGCAGGAGTGCTGGGTGTCAGACACCCGCTGATCTGATATTGATGACCTATCCTGAAGATAGGTCATCAATATATATGGATTACACAACCCATTTAACTACTGCACAATAGCAAATTGGTAATACATTATACTGTTTCATATGTGTCATGTTGAAAAAAACTGCTCAAGTTTTGCTGTTTAAACCGTAACCATGGTGTCATAATGTTTTTTTTTAAAAGGGCTTGCAAGTGCAAAATATATTTTGAAAAGGCCCACAATGGGTTAAAAAAATAAAAAAACATTGCTCACTGATCTTCTGCTGCTGACTTCCAGAAGTTCCTCCAGTCCTAACTGTTCTCTACTTCTGGGTCCTGGCTCAACATACAGCAAAAGTTCAGAAATGTCTCTCAGTCAGTAACTGGCAAAAGTAAGTCACCAAGATCTGCATTAACACATCAATATACTATTCATAGAACAGTATAATTTATTGTTCCCATTTATTGTGCAGCCATTTTGGATAATTTGGGATTTACAAATCACTGAAGGAAGAAAAAGAGGTTGACGTCCCGCTCATAATTGGGATTTACCTAAAAAGTTCAAACCCTAGTTTAGCAACTTTTTGAATCCACATGTACTTAAATTTATTTATACGTACAGCTATACCGACCCCACCACTGTGGAGTGGTGGGGCTAAGGTAGGGTCGTGGCAGATGTGAAATCACCACGTCAGTTTCCTGCATCTCATCATGAATTAAGAGCATCCTCAGACAGCACAGGGGATATAAATGACCGGCCCCCTATCTGCTTCCCTTACCCTGCATACTACCTTGGGTGATAAATACTTTTCGTCTTACAATAGGTAGTAAATGTACTCAGATAAAACAAATAAAACCTGCCATTATCTTTATTTTATTTATTTTTTTAATTAATGATTAAGGTGATCATAATATATCATTATAAATGAGTTCAACCAAAGTTAGTTAAACTTTAGCTTGACATTTGGTCTACTGTTTCAGGAAAAGCACATTTTTCATTATCCAGATTATCCATATCTGTCACAGTTTAGAATGTCAAATACAGTAGGTTACAGCATGCAATCATTTTTAATTAAAATCATGTCATTCTTGTACTTCATACAGTTAATTTTTAAGTCCTTTCACTTACATCCAAACAAAATCGCCTTAATTGACATAGGTGCAAATGTTATGTATGATGCTTGCCGTTGGATCCCCATCGCTTGCCGACATTTTTTATTAAAATTAATAGCATCAAAGAGACTTGGCATATAAAAGGTTAGATCGTTAATTAAGATATTCACCGTAAACATGTCTATTTAATACAAGATATTTTGTGGCCTGTTACATGATCTTGCATAATTACAATTAGAGATGAGCGAACATGCTCGTCCGAGCTTGGTGCTCGTTCCAGCATTAGGGTATTCGCATATGCTCGCTACTCGGACGAGCATATTGCGATCCTCGAGGAAATGGCAACTTCCTCTTCCTGCAGGTTAGCCGCCTTTTTTCAGCCAATCAACATGCAGGAGAGTCTTTGGTACCTCCTAGCATCACGTGGGGCCCCTACAAGTCGATAGCAAGGATTGGCTGGCCAGATCAGATGACCTGGGAATATAAGAATCTGGTCCCGCGCTGCTCGCGTCATACGCCGTCTGCATGAGATTAGGGATAGAGCTACTGTCTGTCAGGGAGGGTGTTAGGGCTTGAATTTAGTTGTTGGTTAGGCAGGAATCACCCACAAAGAACCCAACAGCCCTTCTAAGGGCTACAAGCACCTTTTTTTTTTTTTTTTTGTTTCCTCCTGGCTTCTGGCTGGGACTTGTAGTGCGGCGACCGCCATCTTGTCTGCACACTGCTAGGGCGTGAAATTAGAATCTGGTTAGGCAGGAATCATCCACAAAGAACCCAACGCTCCTTCTAAGGGCTACAACGACTTTTTTTTTTGTCCTCCTCTCGGCTGCTGGCTGGGACTTGTAGTGCAGCTACCGCCATCTTGGCTGCACACTGTGCACTGGTGGCAGAAAGGGGAAAGCACATGGTCCACACAGACCCCAATGAAATTGCCCAAAGTCCTTTCAGTACTGATTTTTGCTGCTGCACCTTGGCTTGCTGGGATCTGTAGTGCAGTCTAGGGAATACATTTTGTCAATCAGTTATATAAAGTACAGTCCAGTGAACAATTGTGAGGTGTGCTGTACAGCAGTGTCAGTCTATAAAATACGTTTTTTTCACCCAATTATATAAACTACAGTCCAGTGAACAATTGTGAGGTGTGTGATACACTAGCCGCAGTCTAGAGAATAATTTTTTTCACTCAATTATATAAACTACAGTCAAGTAAACAATTGTGAGGTGTGCAATACACTAGCCGCAGTCTAGAGAATAATTTTTTTCACTCAATTATATAAACTACAGTCCAGTGAACAATTGTGAGGTGTGTAATACACTAGCCGCAGTCTAGAGAATAATTTTTTTTCACTCAATTATATAAACTACAGTCCAGTGAACAATTGTGAGGTGTGCAATACACTAGCCGCAGTCTAGAGAATAATTTTTTTCACTCAATTATATAAACTACAGTCCAGTGAACATTTGTGAGGTTGCGATACACTAGCCGTAGTCTAGAGAATAATTTTTTTCACTCAATTATATAAACTACAGTCCAGTGAACAATTGTGAGGTGTGTGATACACTAGCCACAGTCTAGAGAATAATTTTTTTCACTCAATTATATAAACTACAGTCCAGTGAACAATTGTGAGGTGTGTGATACACTAACCGCAGTCTAGAGAATAATTTTTTTCACTCAATTATATAAACTACAGTCCAATGAACAATTGTGAGGTGTGCGATACACTAGCCGCAGTCTAGAGAATACGTTTTTTTCACTCAATTATATAAACTACAGTTCAGTGAACAATTGTGAGGTGTGCGATAAACTAGCCACAGTCTAGAGAATACGTTTTTATTCTCAGTTATATAAACTACAGTCCAGTGCAAAATTGAGTGGTTTGCGGTGCAATAGCTGGAGTCTAAAGATTACATTTTCTTGCCTCAGATAATAATTCTACTGTCTACTGAATACGGTTTTGGCCTCAGATATTAACTCGACAGATTGGTGAATATACAAAATGATGAACCCAAGGGCTAAGGGTCGAGGACGAGGGCGTGGGCGTTCAAGTAGTGTAGGGGGCAGAGGCCGTGGTCCTGGGCAGGGTGACACTGTACATGTTGATGAGGGAGCAGTGGAACGCCACAGAGTTTTGCTCCCTAGCTTCATCTCGCAACTTACTGGGTCATGTTGTACACCACTATTGAAACCACAACAGTGCGAACAGGTGATGACATGGATAGTGGACAATGCGTCCAGTAATTTATCCACCACCCAGTCTTCCATGCAGTCCACCCACGCTAGCCAAGGGAGTAGACCTCTGTCTCCTCCAGCTCAACCTCCTTCCCCCCAGCCTGCTTCCCCAAGGAAAGTATGGATTCAGATCAGGCATACTCACAGGAACTCTTTTCAGGACCCTACCCAGAGACACAAACCACTGCTTGCTCAACAGCAACCGGAGCAGTTGCTCTGTCCCGATGCCCAAAATTTAGAACTTTAACAGTCTGTGGGTGCTGAGAGTGTGGACTTACTGCAAGTATTGCGTGAAGAGGTGTCGGATGATAATGATAATGATGATGATGAGACACGGTTGTCAGACAGTGACGTTGTTGTCAGGGCAGTAAGTCGGAGGGGGGAGCAGAGTGAGGAATCGGAGGAAGAGCTGGTGGATGATGAGGTGACTGACCCGAGCTGGGTTGGTAATCCAACTCAAGACAGTGCTTCTGAAGTGGAGGCAAGTGCAGCACCAAAACAGGTTGGAAGAGGCAGTGGGGTGGCCAGAGGGAGAAGCAGGGCCAGAGCAGGTAGATCAGCAACTGTTTCATGGAGTCAAGCTCTCGTGGCGAGGCCTAGATGTTCGCAAGTCTGGAGGTTTTTTAAAGTAACTGAGGATGACCGACGGACTGTGGTGTGCAACCTGTGTCACACCAAGATCAGCAGGGGAGCCACCACTACCAGCCTAACCACTACCAGCATGCGCAGGCATATGAGTGCTAAACACCCGACTCAGTGGAACCAAGGCCGTTCACCTCCTGCGGGTCACACCACTGCCCCTTCCCCTGTGTCACATGCTGGTTCGGCGAGTCCACCCCCGCCCAGGACCCCGGCACGAGCGCCTCCCGCCCTACAACCACCCATTCACCTGCACATTCACCTTTCCCGATGTTCCGTCCCAGCCCTACACCAGCACGTGTCACAGAACATCATCAGTGCCCTGCCCAACGCGGTTAGTGATGAGGTCCACCTAACCACGGACACGTGGACAAGTGCTGGTGGGCAGGGACACTATATCTCACTGACGGCACATTGGGTTAACTTGGTAGAGGCTGGGATAGAGTCTGACCCTGTGGCTGCTCATGTAATGCCCACACCAAGGATTGCGGGGCCTACCTCATTCACGGTTTCTCAGACTTATTATGCCTCTTCCTCCAACCCCTCCTCCTCCTCCTCTTCGCACAGAAACGCTGAGCCAACAGGCAATGTTTTTGAGGGCCAACTGGCGCTCTATACAAACAATGTTTACGGAGGGCCACCTACAGGCCCTCTCTCTAATAAATTTTTTATTAGCATCACATACAGACACTCAAAAAATAATTTTACATGAGGGAGTGTCTCCCCGTCTGCCATCATGTTCGGTCAGGCTGTCTGTAGGTACACCACCTCTGTCATCCGCAGAAGCGGCCACTATGAGGAAGGCCACAGCAAGAACATCCCCTTTTCTATTGAGAACAAGTGGAGATATGTAGGAGGATGACACTTTTCTTCGGCAGTGGATTCACCTTCCCCTTTATCATTGCCAGACAACAGTTGGTGAAAAAGTAATTGGCAATGATGAAGAAAATGTAACGGTGCAGTGGACCGTCTGTGAAGCAAACCTATATATTCCCACCATGCCAGCCATGGGTTGTACATAAACTAATAACAGGAAAAACAAAAAAAATATTTTACAGGAGGGTCAACTACAGACACTCCATAACAATTTTTTAGGAGGGTCAACTTCGGACACTCCAAAACAAATTTTTGGGAGGCTTACCTACAGACATTTGACTGCAATCTCAGTCTAACCAAGGCATTGGTGGTGTCACTGCCATGCTGTGTCAAGCTAAATTTTTGGGTGCTTCACCTGCCACCTGAGTCTAACTTGGTCACTATGGGTTCACCGTCATGCTGTGTCAGACTACATTTTTGGGTGGTTCACCTGCTACCTCAATCTAACTTGGTCACTTGTTGGTGTCACTACGCTGTCACCATGCTGTGTCAGGCTTATGCCTGCGTCGTGGGGCGGGGGAAGAGCACAGCAGTGCCAGCATGAGCAGTGGTGTCACCTGCAGGCGGTGATGGACCTTCGTTGCACCTAGTTGGGTGCTTTCCTAACATGTGCCAGCACATGTGCCTTTCCCATCTTGGTCTGGGTCAGCACAATTGCTTTGAGGGTCACCACCAGGCTGTTGCCCAGAATTTGGCATAATGGTACGATTAGGCAGCCTCAGAGGCATCCATGCATGCTGCCCCTGCTGTTTCCTGTCCATTTCCATGGTGTTTCCATCATTTTCTGAGGTTTCCACGCAACCTTCCCTATGCAGATCCCCGTTCCCCTGCAAAAAATGCTCGAGTCTCCCATTGACTTCAATGGGGTTCGTTATTCGAAATGAGCACCCGAGCATCGGGAAAAATTTGATTCGAATAACGAGCACCCGAGCATTTTAGTGCTCGCTCATCTCTAATTACAATAGAATAGAATTTTTATGACAAGAAACTAGAAATGAAGGCAGCTTCGTGAACAACCTGCTTCAGTCATACTATCAAAATCTATATTAAAACTTGGATTTAAATGCAATATTTGATCCAAGTGAACAAACAGATCAAATGGTTGTCCGATTAACAAAATTATGCAATAAGGAATTTTAAGAGTGAAGGTACATATTAGATTTAAGTGGATTAAATGATTTAGGTAGGATTGGCTGACTTTCGAATGTGTTTGGGGGCACCCTAGTGATTCCTTGATAGCAGATGCCGATTCTTTGTTCCTAAGGGATATAAGCCACTGAAGACCAGGAAACTAACCTTCCCAAGAACAAGCTACAGTATACAGTAAGTATTTCAGTTATGTCTATAAAGCTAAAAAATAACTACAGATATTCTGAAACTGAGAATACTAAAGGCTCACACCCGACTTGTGCAATCATTATAGCACTTAATGGGGCCACACTTATCTCTCTATATGCAAGGCTGGACTGGCTATAGACCCTACAGGAACATTTCTTGGTGGGGGCTGCCCAAGCCATCCAGCCGGGTACATGATTTGATTCTTTCTGATTTCTGATTTTGACAGAATTCTGATTCTGTGCATCTGTCCAGCGGCTGCAGGTGACCGCCTGAATTCAACTGTATCGCCTTCCTCAGGACAATGATACAGTGGAATACTGTGGCGCAGTTGGCAGTATTTTATGCAGCACTATTTTATTTGGTTCTGCTGGGGCGGTATATTGTTTTTTGCTATAGTATTTCTGGCCCTGCCTACTTCTGTTATCCCTTCTTTCTGTCACTTTGGACCCACCTAAAACATTGGGCCAGTTTTATTTTTTATTTTTTTTCCAGGACCACTTTAAGTTCCCAGTCCATCCCTATCTATATGCTTCAAATATTATCATACTGAGGCATATAATGTTTTTTTTACTGATTGAGCAGCACTTCTTCTGATGCCATATTACAGAGGTCTGCCCTCCTAGCAGCATTAAATAGCGCTGACATGCACAGAGCCATAGGTGATACTATAAAAAAAATTAATTACTCAATAAATGGGGAAAAAAATCCATGGCCATTAAAGGTGTTGTCTCACTTCAGCAAATGGCATTTATCATGTAGAGGAAGTTAAAACAAGTCACTTACTAATGTATTGTGATTGTCCATATTGCCTCATTTGCTTGCCTGATTCATTCTTTTATTGCATCATACACTATAGTAGTGTTTGCACACTACAGAGAAAAAACAGCTTATGAGTACTTCCATGGTACTGGCCACGTAGATGCCTTTTCCTATTGTGCAAGCATGGCCATCACTGATGGATTGCCGGGTGGTCATAACCATGGATACAAGCAGTGTATAATAGTAACATAGTAACATAGTTTATAAGGCCGAAAAAAAGACATCTGTCCATCCAGTTCAACCTGTTTTCCTACAAGTTGATCCAGAGGACGGCAAAAAACGCCTGTGCGGTAGAAGCCAATTTTCCTCACTTTAGGGAAAAAAATTCCTTCCCGACTCCAATCAGGCAATCAGAATTACTCCCTGGATCAACAACAACCCATATCTAGTAACTATAACCTGTAATATTATTACCCTCCAGAAATACATCCAGGCCCCTCTTGAACTCTTTTAGTGAACTTACCATCACCACCTCCTCAGGCAGAGAGTTCCATAGTCTAACTGCTCTTACCGTAAAGAATCCTCTTCTATTTTTGTGAACAAACCTTCTTTCCTCCAGGCGCAGAGGATGTCCCCTCGTCATGGTCACTGTCCTTGGGATAAAGAGATCATGGGAGAGATCTCTGTACTGACTCCTAATATATTTATAGATAGTTATTAGATCTCCCCTCAGTCGTTTTTTTTCTAAAGTGAATAACCCTAATTTTGATAATCTTTCTGGGTACTGTAGTCCACCCATTCCAGCTATGACTTTAGTTGCCCTCCTCTGAACCCTCTCCAGCTCTGCTATGTCTGCCTTGTTCACAGGAGCCCAGAACTCTACACAGTACTCCATGTGCGGTCTGACTAGTGATTTGTAAAGTGGCAGGACTATGTTCTCATCACGGGCATCTATGCCCCTTTTGATGCAACCCAATATCTTATTGGCCTTGGCAGCAGCTGTCTGACACTGGTTTCTGCAGCTTAGTTTGCTGTTCACTAAAATTCCTAGGTCTTTTTCCATGTCAGAGTTACCCAATGTTTTACCATTTAGTATGTACTGGTGACTTGCATTATTCCTTCCCATATGCATAACCTTACATTTGTCAGTGTTAAACCTCATCTGCCACTTCTCTGCCCAAGCCTCCAGTCTATCCAGATCCATCTATAGCAGTGTACTGTCCTCTTCTGTGTTAATTACTTTACACAGTTTAGTGTCATCTGCAAAAATTGATATTTTACTGTGCAAGCCTTCTACAAGATCATTAATAAATATATTGAAGAGAATAGGGCCCAATACTGACCCCTGTGGTACCCCACCAGTTACAGTGACCCAATCTGAGTATGTACCATTAATAACCACCCTCTGTTTTTTATCACTGAGCCATTTACTTACCCACATACAGACATTTTCTCCAAGGCCAAGCATTCTCATTTTATATACTAACCTTTTATGTGGTACAGTGTCAAATGCTTTGGAGAAGTCCAGATATACGACATCCATTGATTCCCCGCGGTCAAGTCTAGAACTTACCTCCTCATAGAAACTGATTAAATTGGTTTGACACGACCGATCCCTCATGAAGCCGTGCTGATATGGAGTTATTTGCTTATTTTCATTGAGGTACTCCAAGATAGCATCTCTTAGAAAACCCTCAAACAGTTTACCCACTACAGATGTTAAACTTACCGGCCTATAGTTCCCGGGCTCTGTTTTTGGACCCTTTTTGAATATTGGCACCACATTTGCTATGCGCCAATCCTGTGGAACACTCCCTGTCAGTATAGAGTCCTTAAATATTAAGTATAAGGGTCTGGCAATGACATTACTTAATTCTCTTAGGATACGTGGGTGTATGCCATCAGGTCCTGGCGATTTGTCTATTTTAATCTTTTTAAGATGCCCCAGTACTTCTTCCTGGGTCAGACAGGACACTTTTAAAGGGGAATTTACTTTTATATTCTGCATTTCATCTGACAGTTTGTTTTCCTCAGTGAATACAGTGGAGAAAAAAATATTTAAGAGTTTTGCTTTCTCCTCATCGCTCTCTGCTACTCCCCCCTCATTACTCTGTAAGGGGCCGACACCTTCAGATTTATACTTTTTAGTATTTATATAATTGAAGAACATTTTAGGGTTAGTTTTACTCTCTTTAGCAATTAGTCTTTCAGTCTCTAGTTTAGCTGCTTTTATTTGTCTTTTACAAATTCTATTTTTTTCCTTATAGTTTTTCAATACTTCCTCGCTCCCCTCCTGTTTTAGTGATTTAAATGCTTTCTTTTTGTCATTTATTGCTTTTTTTACAGTTCTATTTACCCACATTGGTTTTTTCTTGTTTCTTATCATTTTATTCCTATACGGTATGTTCCTCTCACAATTAGATATTAGGATGCTTTTAAAAATATCCCATTTTGTGGCTGTATTTTTATTTTCGAGGATTTTGTCCCAGTTAGTTAGGCCTATGGCCTCTCTTAGTTGGCTACATTTTGCATTTTTGAAGTTTGGTATTTTTGTTCCTCCCTGAAGAAATGCTTTTTTTAATGACAATTTAAAGGTTATTATTTTATGGTCACTGTTACCCAGTTGTCTCCCAACCTGCACATCTGTTGTTCTGTCAGGTCTATTGGTTAATACTAAGTCCAGTATGGCCGTCCCTCTAGTCGGGTCCTGAACCAGTTGGGAAAGGTAATTGTCTTTGGTTATTGCCAAGAACCTGTTTCCTTTATGAGATATACAGGTTTCAGTTTCCCAGTCTATATCTGGGTAGTTGAAGTCCCCCATAATAATGACCTCATTCTGATTTGCCGCCTCGTCTATTTAATTTAGAAGTCGATTTTCTGTGGCTCTGATATATTAGGTGGTTTATAATAAACTCCTATTAGTATTTTATTATTGTTTTTGGCTCCATTTATTTCTACCCACAGTGACTCTACATCTTCATGTCCCTCACTTATATCTTCCCGGATTGTGGGCTTTAGACAGGACTTTACATAAAGGCAGACCCCTCCCCCTTGCCGATTTTGACGATCCTTTCTAAAAAGATTGTAACCCTATATATTAACTGCCCAGTTATAGCTATCATCCAGCCATGTTATTCCCACTATGTCATAGTCCTCCTCACACATCACTAATTCCAGTTCACCAATTTTATTAGTTAGGCTTCTGGCATTAGTGTACATACAATTAGGAGGTCTATGTATATTTTTTACCCCGTTTGTCAATTTACTATTACTTATGAAATGAATATCCGGGGTTCTTGGGTTACTTTGGTTGTTGTTTTGCACAGTCTTCTCCCTACATTCCTTACTAACCCCAGCCCCCACTAACCCCCCACTTTTCCTTCCTATGACCCACTCTCTATCTACACTATCTACCCCCTTATTAGTATGGGCACCCACCCTCCCCCCAGATCCTAGTTTAAAAGCTCCTCCAGCCGTCTAACCATTTTTTCCCCCAGGGCAGTTGCACCCTCCCCATTAAGGTGCAGCCCGTCCCTACTGTAGAGTCTGTAGCCGACAGAGAAGTCGGCCCAGTTCTCCATGAACCCAAACCCTTCCTTCCTGCACCAGCCTCTGAGCCACTTATTTAACTCCCTAATCTCCCGTTGTCTCTCTAGTGACGCTCGTTGGCACTGGTAGTATTTCTGAAAACACTACCTTGGAGGTCCTGGACTTTAGCTTCTCACCTAGTTCCCTAAAATCATTTTTAAGGACCTTCCATCTCCCCCTGACTTTGTCATTGGTGCCAACGTGTACCATGACCGCCGGGTCTTCCCCAGCCCCACCCAGCAATCTGTCAATCCGGTCCGCAATATGCCGAACCCGAGCACCCGGGAGACAACACACTATTCGGCATTCATGGTCTTGGCGACAGATGACCCTGTCTGTCCTCCTAATAATAGAGTCCCCTACCACCAGTATCTGTCTGTCCTTTGCTGCTCTCCTTTTCCCATCCTTCCTGCAGCGGTCATCCTCCTGGTTTCTAGGAGAACCGGCCTGCTGCAGTGTCGCTGGTCCTGGGCTTTCATTCCTAATATCAGCCAAACAGGCATATTTACTAGGGCGTTCCAGCTCAGGACTAGCCTCCCTGGCACTTTTCCCTCTACCCCTTCTTACTACTGTACATTTACCCAGCTGCTGACTTGATAGTCCTGCTCTTGCCCATCTCCATCCTCCTCCTCTTCACTGACCCCAGCCAGTGCCTTCACTGTGAGGTCTAAGCCTCTCTCCAGGTGTTCAATGCCCCTAAGTATGCCAAGCTGCTTATTTAGATCCAAGATCTGGGCTTCCAAATATGCAACGTGATTGCATCTAGTGCAAATGTATTCACCCTCGAATGGCTCTTCAAGGCATGCATACTTTGCACAGGACACACACTTAGTAGCATTGTCCATGGAGCACCTGCTAGATGGGGATATACAGTACAGTACAGAAAAACAGTAAATATGCGATAAGATGCGGTTTTGCTGTAGTTAAAGGACCAGCTCAGATCAAGTTACCAACAAACAAGGAAAATCCCTCCAACCTTACTTTTTCCTCCTTGTCTTAAACTCCGGTTCTTTAAACTCCACTTATACACAGCCCACTTACACAGCAAGCTCAATGTCAGAGCAAGCTCTAGAAGAGTTAGCTATGTAATTTATAGCACCTGGGATCAGAAACAACTCCCCTTCACCAGGTACACAGCAGAGAAAAAAAAAGGGTTTAAATGTTAGAACCAAATGCAAGCACTAAACAAACAAGGACTTTTCCAATAAACTATAGACAGTTATTTGCAGTCACTCCTACCAAATCACACTCAGTACCAGCACTCTGGTTCTTTAAACTCCACTTATACACAGCCCACTTACACAGCAAGCTCAATGTCAGAGCAAATGTGGTGGAAAAATCAATTAAGCCAGCAAAGGAGGTGATATTGACAATCACAATACATTAGTAAGTGCCTTGTATCAACTTTGTCCACATGATAAATGCCATTCACATTACAACCGTTAAAGTGATACTATACCTTTAACGTTTATTACCAGAGTTTTAGTACTTAAAGGAATGCAAAATACTATATATATGTATATACAGTACAGACCAAAAGTTTGGACACACCTTCTCAAATTCAAAGAGTTTTCTTTATTTTCATGACTATGAAAATTGTAGATTCACACTGAATGCATCAAAACTATTAATTAACACATGTGGAATTATATACTTAACAAAAAAGTGTGAAACAACTGAAAATATGTCTTATATTCTAGGTTCTTCAAAGGAGCCACCTTTTGTTTTGATTACTGCTTTGCACACTCTTGGCATTCTCTTGATGAGCTTCAAGAGGTAGTCACCTGAAACGGTTTTCACTTCACAGGTGTGCCCTGTCAGGTTTAATAAGTGGGATTTCTTGCCTTATAAATGGGGTTGGGACCATGAGTTGTGTTGGGCAGAAGTCAAGTAGATACACAGCTGATAGTCCTATTGAATAGACTGTTAGAATTTGTATTATGGCAAGAAAAAAGCAGCAAAGTAAAGAAAAACGAGTGGTCATCATTACTTTAAAAAATGAAGGTCAGTCAGTCCGAAAAATTGGGAAAACTTTGAAAGTGTCCCCAAGTGCAGTCGCAAAAACCATCAAGCACTACAAAGAAACTGGCTCACATGAGGACCGCCCCAGGAAAGGAAGACCAAGATTCACCTCTGCTGCAGAGGATAAGTTCATCCGAGTCACCAGCCTCAGAAATCGCAGGTTAACAGCAGCTCAGATTAGAGACCAGGTCAATGCCATACAGAGTTCTAGCAGCAGACACATCTCTACAACAGCTGTTAAGAGGAGACTGTGTGCAGCAGGCCTTCATAGTAAAATAGCTGCTAGGAAACCACTGCTTAGGACAGGCAACAAGCAGAAGAGACTTGTTTGGGCTAAAGATCACAAGGAATGGACATTAGACCAGTGGAAATCTGTGCTTTGGTCTGATGAGTCCAAATTTGAGATCTTTGGTTCCAACCACCGTGTCTTTGTGCGACGCAGAAAAGGTTGAACGGATGGACTCTACATGCCTGGTCTCCACCGTGAAGCATGGAGGAGGAGGTGTGATGGTGTGGGGGTGCTTTTCTGGTGACACTGTTGGGGATTTATTCAAAATTGAAGGCATACTGAACCAGCATGGATACCACAGCATCTTGCAGCGGTATGCTATTCCATCCGGTTTGCTTTTAGTTGGACCATCATTTATTTATCAACAGGACAATGACTCCAAACACACCTCCAGGCTGTGTAAGGGCTATTTGACCAAGAAGGAGAGTGATGGGGTGCTACGCCAGATGACCTGGCCTCCACAGTCACCAGACCTGAACCCAATCGAGATGGTTTGGGGTGAGCTGGACCGCAGAGTGAAGGCAAAAGGGCTAAGAAGTGCTAAGCATCCTGGGAACTCCTTCAAGACTGTTGGAATACCATTTCAGGTGATTACCTCTTGAAGCTCATCAAGATAATGCCAAGAGTGTGCAAAGCAGTAATCAAAAGCAAAAGGTGGCTACTTTGAAGAACCTAGAATATAAGAAATATTTACAGTTGTTTCACACTTTTTTTGTTAAGTATATAATTCTAAACGTATAAATTCATGGTTTTGATGCCTTCAGTGTGAATCTATAATTTTCATAGTCATGAAAATACAGAAAACTCTTTGAATGAGAAGGTGTGTCCAAATTTTTGGTCTGTACTGTATGTAATGCACACAAAAAATAAAAGCAATCATATGTTTTCCCATATTGAAAATAGGAACAAAAAAACAAATTAATAAAAAGAAACTTTGCCTTTGTGTTTCAGGGAATCACTGACCACCTTCCAGCCCTTCCTTCCTCCTCATTATTCTGTGTCTGACTATAAGATAACTGGCTGGAAAGCCTCCCCGATCTGCAATAGGACAAAATGATCAATTAACCCCAATTTGAAGGCCATTTACCAGTGAAAAATTGATAAGTTTTATGTTTGATGCAAAAATTTTACAATGCTTCGGGGACATGCAGAAACTACCAGAGACTAAGGGGCCGTTCAGACGGCCGTGGCATTGCGGATCCGCAAAAATGCAATTTGCAGGAACACACATGGCCGGCACTCCATACAAGATGCCTATTCTTTTCCAATATTGCGGACAAGAATCTGACATGTTGTATGTCGGACACAGAGTCGCGACACGGTGACATCAAATGCCGCCCATAGAAATGAACGGGGCCGCATCTATTCTGCAAAATTGCGGAATAGATGCGGCCCCATTCACACAGTTGTGTGAATGGGCCCTAAGAAACAGTGAGGGAAGATTATGGCCATTTTGACATGATTGATCCAATCATTACAAAATATTTTTGCATGTAAGGTATGAGCATACCTACCTAACTTTCTTTTTAACTGCAGATACTGTAGTTCAATATCGTTTTGCAGTCAACATACATAGCAGATATTTTTTTCCTTTCCATCATGTTTCATCATGGATGAGTCACATGAAACCTTGAATTACAGGTCTTTCACACCTATAGAGTATGTCTGCTGTACTTTAGGTTATGGCTAGAGATGAGCAAACTTTTGGAAAATTCAATTCTTCTACTTCGCAGAATTTTGCAAAAAAAATTGCTTCATGATGAATTACTTTGTCCTGAAGCGCATTTTTTTGTAAGTATGCCATGCAATGACAGAGAGCTGTGATATCGCCTCCCCCCTTAGATGCCGTGTTCATACTACTGTAATAATACAGTTTAAAATTTAAAGGAAAAAAACCTCATACTTACCACTTCCATTTGGTCATGACAAGCCAACTGCCACCATGTTGTTTGAAGATCTTGCTCAAAATCTTCCAGGACCCGAGATGACGTCATCACGCCATACATCACAACGCACTGTATTTTGGCCAAGGTTTCAATAAAGATGGCGGTGCCATGCTCGGGCAAGTGGAGGAGGTAAGTATGATTTTTTTGTTTTTTACACTATTTTAGGTTAAGTAGATTCGCTATCACGAAGCACAAGGAAATTCGGCTCAGCTGCGAATCAAATTTATCCTGAAATTCGGATCAAATTCCACTTCTTTGGATTGGTTATGTCCTGTTGAGAGCTTAAAAACAGTAGGAATCTTCGGGCACTAATCTTCACCATAAGAAACTCAGCGGTTCTGAAAAATGTCAAACCTCAGTTTTATATTATGAATAACACATGTAATTAAAAATACATAATTGCAATTTCATAGACTGCTTGTTTTATTATTTGCAGTGATAAGTAACATTTCCATTTCATATGCTTTGACAGTCTTTTTGTTACACACAGACCTCAGTGACAGATTTTTAATTCTTTATCATCTAGTTCATATGACAAATGCATTCATTCTAATAATCACAGTGATTTTTAAATATTTATCTGATTGTCATATTATCCTACTCTTTCATTCAGCTGCTTGCTTTTAACTGACAACTGCATTGTGTCTCACTGCGACATGATCTTAATATACTTTTAGTATCTCAATATGTGTCCGCCATCTGACAACATTTTCCACATTAACAGATATTTTATTTTTTGTCAAGTACATGCTAAGAGAGCAACACTTGCCATATTTTATGCATAATATTTATTTATAAAAAAGAAATAATGCACTGTTACATATTTCTCAATATCTTAGCTTGTATTATCTTCAAGCTACTAAGTCTTGTCATTTATAGATAAACAGGTTCCTAAGCTGTACATTAGCAGAGACAATTAAGCATTTTGGCCCTGATTTATCATACCTTCACTCCAGAATTCTGGCATCAAAAGGCACAAAATAGGGCTCTTGCACTTGAATGTGCAAAATTTAAGCGCTTGCGCAAAAAATTGCGACTTTTTACACTCACTCCTTGCACAATTTTGCGACTTTTTGCATTTTTACACTACTCACTCCAGTTTTTTTAATATGGGTGGGAAAGTGGGTGTGGTTAGGTATGTTAATGACTTTGATTCCAGATTTATCATTGCAGATTTTTTAAAAAGTCACAAATAAGTCATAGTCTCACTCCAGGAGGAGGGCGGAGTAGGAAAACTGGAGTCATCTCTATAGACAGAAGTGCTAGGTTTAAGGACAAGCCAAATTTATCAAGAAACATTAGACATTTGATAAATGTGCTATAAAGTACCCCAACACAGACTCAAGCAGAACTGACTTCAAACTGAATTCTCTTCATGATAAATTTCCCCTATACCATGGACCAGCTCTCATTATCAATCTTGTATAGATAATGATTGGACTAGAGGATTTGCATTTGTAAGATAGTATGCACAAAATATACATTATGATAGATGTAAAATAAATCACCACTTACCAATATGTATATGGTTCTAAAAGGGCTTGCCTGAGTTCTCTATATTGATGACTTCTCCTTAGCATACAGTGTGTCAATATCAGACCAATGATGGATCGGCTTGCTGAAGCTGAGCTCTGATTCTAGGTCCTCGCTCAAGGAAGGCATAGCAATGAGGCCAACTCTTTAGCTGAACTCTTTAGCTGAAGTTAACAGAACTATTTGGGAGCATTTGTGTTTGATTTCAAGTGTGTGTTTGTATTCAGAGTGTGAATGAAAGAACTCCCGGTAAAAAAAATGTATTCTCTGACCAGTTAGAAAGGTAGTGAACATGATGTAATCTGTAGTCAAGTTAATCTTCTCATCAGTGACTGTATTTGTGAGTTATAACCTCCCTCCTATCCTCAGCTGTATCATGTGACCAACATTCTGATCTCCAACTGACACAGAACAGGAAGTCAGTTACTTTTCTATTCATTCCTATGAAAATGACATTGAGGCTCCCATAGGAATACATCGAGAAACTGACTTCCTGTCCACACATAAGACTCTGTGTTATTTGAAAACTCTGATCGCTGGTCACATGACACAGCCAAGCAGCATGAGGGAGGGGATAGCTCACAAATACAGACACGGGTAAGAATATTACATTCAGCACAGATTACATCATGTAACTTTGTAGCACCTCCGAGAATAAAAATGTTTGCAGGAGTTCTTCTTTAAGATTAAGTGAGCGAGTATCTGTGAGAGCCTGCTAAGTTTTTGGGCACATTGCTGAGTGTTTGTGACTGACTTTATTGTACTTTATTGCACTTTATGGCAAGTAAGAGCAGTGTATTATAGCTTAAATACTGTAACTTGTTTTTGCTGCCAGTTTTATTGCATGGCAGCTCAGAGTAAACTGTGGGTAAATTCTTTTATATCATGAATACGGTTTTTGCATTAAGCACATATTAGTTTGGCAGATAGTTTAGTCATAGTGTGTTTCACAGGTGAGAAATTAGGAGTAAGGTTGCCCAATCAGCAAAGGTTGAACAGCCAGTGTTCAGGCTAGCTCAGCTCTTTGAATCCAGAGGGGGGGGAAATCAGCAGTCTAGTATGGAGTTGTCTGAGAGAAGCGCCTATTGTATATAAGCAGAGAAAAAACGCAACTTACAGTAGATGCCCTAGGCGGCAAAACCGTAACTTGGAGACGGTCCCTATACTGAGTACGTGCACAGGGAAGGAAAGGGAACAAAGGGAAAGACGAACACAGACAGAACAAACACAATAGCAGAATAGTCAGCAAGCCAAGTCAAGAACAGGAGGTCACGTCAAATACCGAGGGGAATCGCAAAAGCGTAGTCTAAGTCCGAAGCCAGCATCACATGACCTGAGGCAGAGCAAGCTGTCCAAACAATATGTAAAGTAAACCCAAACAGAGAATTAACTCATGAAGTGCTGGCTGACAAGACCAGCACTTCAATTCCCTATTGCTCGTCTCTAGGGGGGCGGAGAGGTCCGGCGATGTCGTGCAGAGGGAGCGCGACGCTGACCTCGCGTGACAGTACCCCCCCTTCACGAGGGGCCACCGGACCCTTACCAGCGGGAGCAGGCTTATCAGGATGCTGCAGATGGAACTTTCGGATGAGCGAGTCTGCATGCATCCTGGTCAACGGTACCCAAGACCTGTCCTCAGGACCGAACCCCTTCCAATGTACGAGGTACTGGAAGGAATTCTGGACCCTTCTCACATCCACAATTCTGGCAATCTCATGCTCCATTTGTCCTGCTACCTCAACCGGAGGCGGAGACTGTTCCTCAGGACCAACGGGAGCAACATAACGTTTGAGCAAAGACACATGAAAAACATTATGAACACGAAGGGAGTTGGGTAAACATAACCTAAAAGAAGCCGGATTGATCACCTTGGTGATCCTGTAAGGACCAATGAAGCGAGGTGCAAACTTGTAGGATGGTACCCTCATATTGAGATTTTTAGTCGATAACCATACCTTATCCCCAACCTTAAAATTCACACCCTTAGAACGTTTTCTATCAGCCTTCGCTTTTTGAACTCCTTGGGCCTTTTCCAGGTTCGACTGAACCTGTGCCCAAACTGTGCACAGTTATTGAGAAAAATCATTGACCTCTGGGACAACCGACGCAGATGGGGAAAAGGAGCTAAAGCGTGGATGAAAACCCATATTGCAGAAAAACGGCGACATCCCAGAGGATAAATTAACACGATTATTAATTGCAAATTCAGCCAGAGACAGGAATCTGGCCCACACATGCTGGTTATCAGAAACATAACATCTGAGATATTGCTCAACGGATTGGTTAAGACGTTCAGTCTGACCATTGGTCTCCGGATGAAAGGCTGATGAAAAGGACAAAGAGATACCAATCTTATTACAGAACGCCCTCCAGAACCTAGACACAAACTGTACTCCCCTATCAGAAACGATATTCTCAGGAACACCATGCAGTTTGACAATATTATCAATGAACACGGACGCCAAGACCTTCGCAGAGGGTAATTTACACAAAGGAATAAAATGACACATTTTGCTGAATCTGTCAACCACCACAAATATGACGGTTTTACCCTCAGAGCACAGCAAATCCGTGATAAAGTCCATGGACAGATGTGACCAAGGTCTGCTAGGTATGGGTAAAGGATGTAACTCACCCATAGGTCGTGTCTTGGAATTCTTGGACCTGGCACAAGTGTTACACGCAGTTACAAAAGCCTGAACATCTCTGGAGATTGACAGCCACCAATACTGCCTAGAGACCAACTCCTTGGTGGCATTGATACCAGGATGTCCACATAAAACAGAGCTATGGCACTCACCCAGCAGTCGCAACCGCAAATGAGCTGGCACAAATAACTTGTCATTGGGAGTACCAGTGGGAGCAAGATGTTGTCCTGCCGAGATTTCAGAAGCGAGATCAGATGAGGTAGCGGCTACGATGATGTCAGCTGGCAGGATGGGCTCAGGAGGGACGTCAGGAGGAGTGAGGACCGTAATGCGGTGTAATGCCCCTTCTAAAAAATGACGCCATTCCTCAAATGCCCACTTGATTGCTAGTAACTCCCTATTACCAATGTCATAGTTTCTCTCGGCAGGAGAGAACTTGCGGGAGAAGAAGGCGCATGGCTTGAGATTAGTTAAGGTGGAAGACCCCTGGGACAGTACTGCCCCCACACCATCTTCAGATGCATCCACCTCAACTACAAACGGCTTATTTTGATCAGGCTGGATCAGCACAGGAGCATCAACAAAAAACCGCTTTAGCTTTTCAAAAGCTTCAATAGCTGCAGGGGACCAGTTGACTAAATCAGCTCCCTTGCGGGTCAAATCCGTAATGGGTTTGGCTATAACAGAAAAATTTTTGATAAATTTCCGATAGAAATTAGTAAAACCCAGAAATCGCTGGAGCGCCTTCAGAGAGGAAGGTCGCACCCAATCTACAATGGCCTGTACCTTACCCGGGTCCATTTTGAAGGAAAAAGGGGTGAGAATGTATCCCAAAAAGGTCACTTCCTGAACACCAAAGATACACTTCTCCCCTTTGACAAACAACTTGTTCTCACGCAACACCTCCAGCACTTGCCTGGTGTGGGATACGTGACTCTCCCAGTCTGTAGAAAAAATCAAGATGTCATCAATATAGACAATTACAAATTTTCCAATAAATGGTCTAAAAATGTCATTGACAAAATTTTGGAACACCGCAGGAGCATTACTTAACCCGAAGGGCATTACTAGGTACTCATAATGACCCTCCGGGGTATTAAAGGCAGTTTTCCATTCATCACCCTCACGGATTCTGATCAGGTTGTACGCCCCCGCTCAGATGTCCCCGCCTGCTCGTTTACTAGGGGGGCGGGGAGGACGCCGGACGCGCTGTATCAGTGCGCGTGCCGGACCCTCTCCTGTGAGTGTCGTCATGGAGACGAGGACGCATCCTGCGTCCTCGCTCCGGCGCACTCCTGGGAGACCGGCGGCACGGCAGAGGGGAAGCGCGCCGCCGGCTCCCCGTTACAGTCCCCCTCACGAATCTTGATTGTTGTATGCCCCCTTCAAATCCAGCTTGGTGAACCAACAGGCCCCCTGGACCTGATTCAGCAAGTCAGGAATAAGGGGCAACGGGTATCTGTTTTTAACAGTGATTTTATTGAGCTCCCTGTAATCGATACAGGGCCTCAATCCTCCATCCCTTTTACCAACAAAGAAAAAACCTGCCCCCATGGGAGAAACTGAAGGCCGGATGTGACCCTTGGCCAGACTCTCTTTGAGATAATCCCTCATGGACTGGCGTTCAGGAGTAGAGAGATTATAAATGCGACCTTTGGGATATTTGGATCCCTCAATAAGGTCGATGGCGCAATCATATTGCCGGTGAGGAGGGAGGAACTCAGTCTCGGACATGGAAAAAACGTCCGAAAAATCGCCGATATACTTTGGCAAGGAGAGAGACTCAGTGGTACCTCCAAACAGCAATACTGAACTACAACATTTGTCACAATTCATTCCCCATTTTTCTAATTCACCTACCGACCAGTTGATCACAGGGTTGTGGTCCTGTAACCATGGCAGACCTAAAACAAGGTCGACAGGTAAATCCTTTAATACAAGGAAGGAACAAGTCTCGGTATGGGTAATTCCTACAGTTAATACAACCTCAGGAGTACAAAACTCCACTCTCCCATTATTCAATGGACTGGAATCCAGTGCGATAATTTGAATTACCTCCCTTAAAGGAATTATAGGCACACCCACAGATTGCACAAAATCATAATCAATAAAATTAGCAGCAGAACCTGAATCCACAAATGCTTCGCCGGACCTCTTGAATTGGTTATAAGAAATGGAAATAGGTAACAAGATTTTCTTTCTTACCACCGCAGGGGGTACCTTACTTCCAGGAACAGACCTTTTTGAGAGCAGAAGTCTCGGACACTGCTGGAGCCAGTGGTTCATCTCACCGCAGTAAAAACAGGCCCCTCTCAGGCGTCTCTGATCCCTCATAGTAACTCCCAACTGCATAGGCTCCTCCTGGACCTTGATAGGAGACGGGCTCTGAAGAGGAACTTCGGACAACACGTCAACTTGAGGGGCAACAGAACGTTCCTTTTGTCTCTCCCTAAACCGTCGGTCAAGTTTGATAACTAAGGTCATAGTCGCCTCTAAGGTGTCAGGAGTAGGATAACTAACTAGTAAATCCTTCAGATGGTCAGACAGTCCCACCCTAAATTGGCTTCTCAAAGCAGGGTCATTCCATTTAGAGGACACACACCATTTTCTGAACTCAGCACAGTAATCCTCAACTGGACGGTTACCCTGCCGAATGTCTCTGAGCTGAGTTTCAGCTACAGCGGCCAAGTCAGGTTCTTCATATAAAAGACCTAGGGCCCGGAAAAAAGCCTCCACAGACAATAGACAAGGGGAGTCAGGTGTCAATGAGAAAGCCCACTCCTGCAGATCACCTTGCAGCAAGGAAATAATTATTCCTACCCGCTGCTGCTCAGAACCCAAGGAGTGTGAGCGTAAACGGAAATATAATTTACAACTTTCCTTAAAGGAACGGAAAGTCCTTCGGTCCCCAGAAAACCGATCGGGCAATTTTACATGGGGTTTAATATTGGGGTTTGGCATGGAGGGAACGACTGCGGGTGCAGTCCGCAACTGCTCCTGATGTTGGAGTCTCTCGGCCAAATCCTGGATCATCTGAGTCATGTTACTCATCTGGTCCGTGAGTACTCGCAACGGCTCCATTAGGTATGGCCTGTGATTCTGTCACTGCAGGGAAACAAGGGATAGTGTGCCCTGTCTGAACCCCACCTCTTTCCCTGCCTACTTACAGTAGATGCCCTAGGCGGCAAAACCGTAACTTGGAGACGGTCCCTATACTGAGTACGTGCACAGGGAAGGAAAGGGAACACAGGGAAAGACGAACACAGACAGAACAAACACAATAGCAGAATAGTCAGCAAGCCAAGTCAAGAACAGGAGGTCACGTCAAATACCGAGGGGAATCGCAAAAGCGTAGTCTAAGTCCGAAGCCAAAATCCAATATACCAATAATCCAACAGCAAGGTCCAACACACAGCACTGATCTCAGAAGACTAATCACAGGCATCTGAGTGAGGCAGTTGCCACCTTTAAATAGCCCGCCCAGGATCATGTGATGTGGCCAGCATCACATGACCTGAGGCGGAGCAAGCTGTCCAAACAATATGTAAAGTAGCCATGTGGTGTGATCAGCACCACATGGCTAAACCCAAACAGAGAATTAACTCATGAAGTGCTGGCTGACAAGACCAGCACTTCAATTCCCTATTGCTCATCTCTAGGGGGGCGGAGAGGTCCGGCGATGTCGTGCAGAGGGAGCGCGACGCTGACCTCGCGTGACAGTTTGCATATTTGATTTTAAGTGTGTGTTCGTCTTAAGTGTGAGACTAAATATTAACTGACTTTAGATTCAGGGACTTTAGAAGCGGACTGCAGTGTCATTTTTCATTGCTTTGTATTGTTGCATTTTTTTTATTTTTTCTCTTGTGTAATCCCCATTAACAAATATGTGTTCCACTATTGACAATGCGATCCAGTGCATATCTTGTCAAATGTATGCAGTCCTGGAACAGCTGTTTGAGGTTGCATATCTTTGTTCAAAATGTGAGCAAATTGTGTGTTTGGAATTGCACATTGTGTATCTAACCAGGCAAGTTTCAACACTGAGAAGTGTTGACAAATTAAAAAAGTGTTTGCTGCTGATGAGCAGGCACTCTATGGGCTAGATGCAGAGGAGGGTGATAGTATGAAGGATCGGGAAAGTGAAGCAGCTAGCTGGGTAGAGGGATAGAGTGCCAGGGAGGCTACCCCAGATCTGACATACTCAAACAAGTTTGCAAGGTTGGGAGATAAGGGGGATGTTCGTTCAGGGAGAGCATTGCTGCAGCAAGACACTTTCTCTGCCAGTCAGGGGAATGTCAGCTACAGTAAACAGGGGACCAGGAGAGCAGGGTAGGCCAGACAGGTGCTGTTAGTGTGAGACTCTATCATTAGGGGTACAGAGAGGTCAATCTGTCACAAAAACCTGGATAGTTGAATGGTGTGTTGTCTTGCTGGCGCTCGAGTTCGACACATTGCGGATTGGGTTGACAGAATACTGGGAGGAGCAGGAGAAGATCCAGCAGTCATGGTCCATATCGGAACCAATGACAAAGTTAGAGGTAGGTAGAGCGTCCTTAAAAATGATTTTAGGGATTTAGGTAATAAGCTTAGGGCAAGGACCTCAAAGGTAGTATTTTCTGAAATACTACCTATACCATAAGCCACACCAGAAAGGCAGAGGAAGATTAGGGAGATTAACAAGAACTGGTTAAGGAAGGAGGGATTTGGGTTCCTGGAGAACTAGGCCAGCTTTTCCGTCGGCTACAAGCTCATCATAGGGATGGGCTGCACCTCAATGGGGAAGGTGCAACTGTTTTAATGGAGAAGATGACTAGAAGGCTGGAGGAGTGTTTAAACTAGGGACTTTGGGGAGAGTAATTACTGTACATTGTAAGAGGGGAAGATAGTTCAGATTGAAACCTAGGGCTAGGTAATGTAATTAGGGGAGGCATAGAGGAATGGACTAGAACAATTCACAAGGAAAGATGCAGGGTAAAAATATACATTTACATCTTTACAATTGTATGTTTACTAATGCCAGAAGCCTGACTAATAAAACTGGTGAGCTGGAATTAGTAACAAACCAAAGATGTGGAGGGGTTTGCCTGCATATAAAGTCCTGTCCATGCTTCAGGAGGATATAAGTGAGGGTAATGAACATGTGTAGTCATTGTGTGTAGAATAAAATATTGATTGTTTGTTATAAGCCACCTAATATACTACAACAAATCTACTACTAAGGGAAAAAGATGAGGTGGCAAATCAAAATGAGGTCGCTATTATGGGCCATTTCAACTTCTCAAATAAAGACTGGGGAACTGAAACCTGTAGATCTTGTAAAGGAAACATGTTCTTGGGAACTGCCAAAGACAATTAACTAGCCCAACTGGTTCAAGATCCGACTAGAGGCACGGCCATACTGGACTTAGTATTAACGAATATGCCTGATAGAACAACAGACGTGCAGGTTGGGGGACACCTAGAAAATATTGACCATAAAATAATAACCTTCTAATTTTCATTAAAAAGAGTGTTTCTCCAGTGAAGCACAAAAATACCAAACTTCAAAAAAGCTAAATTTGACCAGCCATTAGCCTTACTAACTGAATAACATCCTCAAAAATAAAAATGCAGCTGCAAAATGGGATATTTTTAAAAGCATTCTAAACTCTAATTGTGAGTGGTGAGAGATACCTATGGGAATAAAGGAGAAAAAAAAACAATGAGGATAAATAGAAATGTAAAGGAGGCAATAAATGACAAAAAGAAAGCATTTACATCAGTAAAACAGAAAGGTACCGAAGAAGAATTGAAAAAATATAAGGAAAAATTTATGTAAAAAACAAATAAAAGCAGCCAAGCTAGAGACAGAGAGACATTGCCAAAGAGAGTAAAACTAACCCTAAAATGTTATTCAATTATATAAATTGTAAAAAGTTTAAACCTGAAAGTGGGCCCTTTACAGAGTAATGAGGGGAGAGTTGTAGAGAGTGATGAAGAGAAAGAGAATCTATTCAATATTTTTTTCTCCACTGTTAGTACATGTACAGTGCCTTGCGAAAGTATTATGCTCCCTGGAGCTTTTCAACCTTTTGCCACATTTCAGGCTTCAAACAAAAAGATATTACATTTTAAATTTTTGGTGAAGAATCAACAATAAGTGGGTCACAATTGTGAAGTGGAACAAAATTTATTGGATCATTTAAACTTTTTTTGTAATAATAAAACTGAAAAGTGGGGCGTGCAAAATTATTCGTCCCCCTTGCATTAATACTTTGTTGCGCCACCTTTTGCTGCGATTATAGCTGCAAGTCGCTTGGGGTCTCTATCAGTTTTGCACATCTAGAGACTGAAATTCTTGCCCATTCTTCCTTGCAAAAACAGCTCAAGCTATTTGAGGTTGGATGGAGAGCATTTGTGAGGAGCAGTTTTCAGCTCTTTCCACATATTTTCAATTGGATTCAGGTCTGGACTTTGACTCGGCCATTCTAAGACCTGGATACGTTTATTTTCGAACCATTCCATTTTAGATTTTGCTTTATGTTTGGGATCATTGTCTTGTTGGAAGATAAATCTCCGTCCTAGTCTCAGGTCTTTTGCAGACTCCAACAGGTTTTCATCCAGAATGGTCCTGTATTTGGCTCCATCCATCTTCCCATCAATTTTAACCATCTTTCCTGTCCCTGCTGATGAAAAGCAGGCCCAAACCATGATGCTGCCACCACCATGTTTGAAAGTAGGGATCAGGGTGATGAGCTGTATTGCTTTTACGCCAAACATATAGTTTTGCATTGTTTCCAAAAAGTTGGATTTTGGTTTCATCTGACCAGAGCACCTTCTTCCACATGTTTGGTGTGTCTCCCAGGTGGCTTGTGGCACACTGTAAATAAGACTTTTTATGGATATCTTTGAGAAATGGCTTTCTTCTTGCCACTTTTCCATAAAGGCCAGAATTGTGAAGTGTTCGACTGATTCTTGTCCTATGGAAAGACTCTCCCACCTCAGCTGTAGATCTCTGCAGTTCATCCAGAGTGATCATGGGCCTCTTGGCTGCATCTCTGATCAGTCTTCTCCTTGTTTGAGATGAAAGTTTAGAGGGACGGCCGGGTCTGGGTAGATTTGCAGTGGTCTGGTACGCCTTCCATTTCAATAGGATCGCTTGCACAGTGCTCCTTGGGATGTTTAAAGCTTGGGAAATCTTTTGGTATCCAAATCCAGCTTTAAACTTCTCCACAACAGTATCACGGACCTGCCTGGTGTGTTCCTTGGTCTTCATGATGCTCTCTGTGTTTTAAACAGAACCCTGAGACTATCACAGAGCAGGTGCATTTATACCGAGACTTGATTACAGACAGGTGGATTCTATTTATCTTCATCTGTCATTTAGGACAACATTGGATCATTCAGAGATCCTCAATGAACTTCTGGAGTGAGTTTTCTGAACTGAAAGTAAATGGGCCGAATAATTTTGCACGCCCATCTTTTCAGTTTTATTATTACAAAAAAGTTTAAATGATCCAATAAATTTCATTCCACTTCACAATTGTGATCCACTTGTTGTTGATAGAGATGAGCGAGTAGTGTTCGATCGAGCCGGTATTCGATCGAATACTACGCTATTCGGCATACTCGATTTCGATCGAGTATAACGGCGATGGCGCACTTAGAATTCGTTTCCCCTCCCACCTTCCCTGGCGCTCTTTTTCCACCAATCACCATGCAGTGGGGGTATGACAGGCCCGCGGAGCACGCTGGCAGCGCGAAAACGGCGTCTACATGGATTGGCTGGAAAAACCACGTGACCTCGAATCATAAAAACTCAGCTCTTCCTGCTCGTTCGCATATGCTGCGTGAACTTAGTCAGGGACAGAGGCTGGAGAAGGGAGAGATAGGTTTTAGCTGTTGGACAGGCAGGAGCATGATTAAAAGCCCTTATCAGGGCTACTATAGTGCAGTACAGTGATAGCTTTACTACCATATACACTCTGCAGAGAACGGCTGCCTGTATTCAGGGATAGCTGCTGGAGTAGGGACAGAGAGAGGCATTAGTGGTGCATTAGGTGGCTCTGCTACATACCAAACTATATTTGGCACTACTGTTCTGCGTTCTTTTTTGGCTGCAAAAACCCTGTTATATACCTAGTGTGTATATGCACCATCTGATCTTCTGGCAGTATACGGCTGTGTACATTTTTTTTTTTAAATACAGTTTCTTTGGCTCTAGTGTTCTGGGTTCTGTGTGCCTGCAATACCCTTTTTTGTATACCAGGTGTAAATACCCACCGTCTGACCTGTTAGTACACGGCTGTGTACCTAGAAATATAAAAAAAAGGCATTTTATTTGGCACCTGTACTGTGCGTTCTGCGTGCCTGCAAAAATCTTGTATATACGTGGTGTTAATACACACCGTCTGACCTGTTAGTACACGGCTGTGTACCTAGAAATATAAAAAAACAGGCATTTTTATTTGGCACCTGTACTGTGCGTTCTGCGTGCTTGCAAAAATCTTTTTATATACGTGGTGTTAATACACACCGTCTGACCTGTTAGTACAAGGCTGTGTACCTAGAAATAATTAAAAAAAAGGCCTTTTATTTGGCACCTGTACTGTGCGTTCTGCGTGCTTGCAAAATTATTTTATATACGTGGTGTTAATACACACCGTCTGACCTGTTAGTACACGGCTGTGTACCTAGAAATATTAAAAAAAGGCATTTTTATTTGGCACCTGTACTGTGCGTTCTGCGTGCTTGCAAAAATCTTGTATATACGTGGTGTTAATACACATTGTCTGACCTGTTAGTACACGGCTGTGTACCTAGAAATATAAAAAAAGGCATTTTATTTGGCACCTGTACTGTGCGTTCTGTGTGCTTGCAAAAATCTTGTATATATGTGGTGTTAATACACACCGTCTGACCTGTTAGTACAAGGCTGTGTACCTAGAAATATTAAAAAAAAAAGGCCTTTTATTTGGCACCTGTACTGTGCGTTTCTGCGTGCTTGCAAAATTATTTTATATACGTGGTGTTAATACACACCGTCTGACCTGTTAGTACACGGCTGTTGTACCTAGAAATATAAAAAAAAGGCATTTTATTTGGCACCTGTACTGTGGCGTTCTGCGTGCTTGCAAAAATCTTGTATATACGTGGTGTTAATACACACCGTCTGACCTGTTAGTACAAGGCTGTGTACCTAGAAATATATAAAAAAGGCATTTTATTTGGCACCTGTACTGTGCGTTCTGCGTGCTTGCAAAATTATTTTATATACGTGGTGTTAATGCACACCGTCTGACCTGTTAGTACACGGCTGTGTACGCTAGAAATATTAAAAAAAAGGCCTTTTTATTTGGCA